>BLSH010191431.1:297165-307833 GCA_018402905.1 Glandirana rugosa
TACCCCCTTAGAGAAGACGGGGTAGACACGTTAACATGACCCCAAGATATACAGGACACTTCATGCTTTTCTACTCGGCGACTGTGCTCACCAGGACATGAGTGATAGACGCAGGTAGACAGGGGTAGTTACAGACGGTGGGGGGAGACGGTTAGGGAGGTAACCGACGGTGAGCGGGTTGCTTAATTTAAATTTTACGATTGTTAGTCGATGTTTCGGTAGGTGTTGAGACGAGGGTCGATGTAGTGGTTGGAACAGAGTTTTATGGTTGGATTGGCAGGAGAAGCGAGGAGGGTTCTGGAGGACGAGGGAGCAGAGTTGTGGATGGCTTTGTAGCTGATTGTTAGCATTTTAAATTTAATTCGTTGGGCGAGTGGCAGCCAATGGAGGGATTGGCAGAGGGGGGTGGCAGACATTGATGGGGACAGATGGACGCAGATAGTGAGTACAGGACCACTCGTGTCAGCGGCTCATCTTTTCGTACTTCACAGGACATATAGAACCCCAGTACAATTGCACAGATGGGGCAGAAGAGATTCCCCCATCTGTCCAAAATGTCAAATACATCCGGGTACACTGCTTCATTTGCTGTGGAATTGTCCGAAACTTAGGAGATACTGGCAGGGGGTAATTAGTTCTATAAATACTATATATCATCTCCAACTGCAGATGGACCCTGTCATGTGTTTACTGGGAGGTTTAGAGGAGGAGCAATACTCCCCTGATACATATACCGCATTGGTCAGATTACTATATATAGCACGGAAACTGCTAGCACGATACTGGATATCCCCTCACACTCCTACACCTAATCAATGGATTCAACAGGTGAATAGTATTCTGGTGAGAGAAAAGTACACGTATCAACACAGAAAGGTCCCTAACAAATTCCTTAAAATATGGCGGGAGTGGTTGGATACCCCCGGGGTTGCCCCGCTCCAACTAATTAGAGACAGGCTATTACAAACATGAGTAGTAGAATGAGGGAATTTTTCTGAACATCACAATGACGCTAACTAGGTCTTTCCATCAGATGAACTTGAGCCCACCAAGGTTAACCACTTCCCGACCGCCGTATGCAGAATGACGGCCGGGAAGTGGCTGAGTTATCCTGACTGGACGTCATATGACGTCCTCAGGATAACAAGCCGCCGCGCGCCCGGGGGGGCGCGCATCGCGGCGATCGGTGGTGTGGGGGGTCAGTCTGACCCCCCGCAATGCCAATCTTGGTAAGGTGCTTCGATCCGAAGCACTTTACCATGTGACCAGCCGTGACCAATCACGGCTGGTCACAGTGTAATACAGGAAAGCCGTTTATCGGCTTTCCTGTACTCAGGTCTGCAGACCTGATGAGGGGAGAGCCGATCGGCTGCATCCCTGACAGGGAGGGTTTGTGCTGATGATTTATCAGCACAGCCCGCCCTTGGATCGCCACCCTAGACCACCAGGGAGCCTGCCCAGGGACCACCATGGATGCGATCACCCAGGACCACCAGGGAGCCGACCAGGGACCACCAGGGAGCCGATCTGGTCCACCAGGGAGACCCCCCTAGACCACCAGGTAAGTGACATACTGCTCAGTGCCACCTTCACTCAGTGCCACCTTCAGATGCCACCCTAGACCACCAGGGAATGAGCCCCTATTAACGCATATGCCCACCAGTGCCCCTATCAGTGCCCACCAGTGCCCCTATCAATGATTACCAGTGCCACACATCAGTGCCCACCATTGCCACCTACCAGTGCCCACCTAGCAGTGCCCATCAGTGCCACCTATCAGTGCCCAGTGCCCCCTATGAGTGCCAATCAGTACAGTCTATTAGTGCCCATTAGTGCCACTTAGCAGTGTCCGTCAGTGCTGTATATCAGTGCCCATCAGTGCTGTATATCAGTGCCACCTCTCAGTACCCGTCAGTGCTGCTTATCAGTGCCGCCTAACAGTGCTCATCATCGCTGCATATAAGTGCCTCATCATCAGTGCCACCTCATCAGTGCCGCCTCATCAGTGCCAATCAGTACTGCCATATCAGTGCCCGTCAGTGTAGCCTCATCAGTGCCCACCAGTGATGGAGAAAATGTACTTATTTACAAAGTTGTGCGAGAAAAAATAGAGAATTTTCTTTTTTTTTTCAAAATTTTCGGTCTTTTTTTATTTGTAGCGCAAAAAATAAAAACCGCAGGAGTGATCAAATACCACCAAAAGAAAGCTCTATTTGTGGGAACAAAATGATGGGTGCAGCGTCGCATGACCGCGCAATTGTCATTCAAAGCACAACAGCACTGAAAACTGAAAATTGGTCTGGTAGTAAAGGGTTCTAAGTGCATAGTATTGAAGTGGTTAAGGAGTCATATTTCCAAAAAAAATTGTGTTTAAAAGACCAATGCACAAATACCGTGACACATAAAATATTGCAACAACCGCCATCTTATTCTCTAGGGTCTCTGCTAAAAAAATATATATAATGTTTGGGGGTTCTAAGTGATTTTCTAGCACAAAATAGTGGATTTTTATTTGTAAGCAGCATAAGCATAAGACTCCATAATACGCTTTGCATAGTAGATACGGACACAGTCCCGCTGTTCTCTATGAGGGCGTTTGGATGTTAATGGACCGCATGTCTGTTTCGATCCGAATGTCATCCAATCTGCCATAGATGAGGAATGGATCCCTCATACATATGTTTTTGGCAGACAGGATCGAATCAGATGCCGGAAGGTGTCAGCGCACATTCTATAGAAAATAGCTGGTCTGAACAGGTCTGCCTGGTAAAGTAATGGGCTTTTTTTCTCTATACAAGTCGATTGGAATATAAAAGCAGCTGAAGCAGGAGAGCGGCACCCACAGGGAATTCAGAATGTTCTCAGAAGTGTCACACTGATGTCAAAGGCACGCTGCCTAACTTTAAGGCTGGGTTCACACTATGCGAATTGGAAACTCATCCAATTCGCATAGCAGGAGATTGTGATCGGCTGTTAACACAGCTCTGGGGCGACCGCGGAACGCACAGCAGAAGGGTCCTGTGCGTCTTTGGCTCTGTTTCAGGTCCGAATTCACGCGAAAATTCAGACCTGATATGCCCATGAAACGGTGAACAGGGATGCACCAGACCCTCTGCTGCGAGCCGCTTCGCAAATAGCGTGAACCCAGCCTGAGTGCTCACTCACCCTATTGAACTGCAGTAATGTGCAGCAATACAAATAAAAAAAACTCTACCTACAACCAACTCTATAAGGATCAAACAGATATAAAGGTTCATGCAGAAGGCAGCACTTTAACCAGTATTATGGTTTTTATTTTACGGATCTTGACGCAGTGTTCTGTGATGTCAAAAGAAAGAAAGATCTGCATTCGAGGTTAGAATATATATGTGTGTATACATATAAATGCGAATGCTAAACTTTTTACACACAGTGGGTTGCCATTTACGTTTTACGCCAAGGCACCTAGACAGTGCAGCACACTATACTTACATTGCAGTGCATTGCAAAGCGCAAATGAGAACCAGGTTTAAAAAGAAATACGAATGCGTGTCCATTTTTCCATGTGATAAGGTGAGTGCCAGCCTATTCACATTTTGGATAGAGCAAGGAGTTATAACTAGTCACATTTTTTTCCGCCATCTATGTCCCATTGCGGAGATTTCCCTTCACTTCCTGTCCCATAGCCAACACAGGAAGTGAGAGGATATCCCAGCAAAATAAAGCAATACTAAAGTCTTTTTTTCACAGATAACAAACATGTTATACTTACCTCCTCTGTGTAATGGTTTTGCAGAGCAGCCCTGATCCTCCTATTCTCAAGTACCTCTTTAGCGCTCCTGGTCCCTCCCTCCTATTGAGTCCCCCACAGCAAGTGGCTTGCTATGGGGGCACCCGAGCCAAGCAGCAGCTCCCTGTGTCTGTTCAGACACGGAGACGCGGCCCGGCCCCACCCCTTCTCTCCCCTCATTGACTCACTGATTGACAGCAGCAGGAGTCAATGGTGCTTTGCTGCGGTCAGCCAATGATGAGGGAGAGTCCCGGGCAGGCAAGTTTCTCGTGCAACATCGTTGGACAGAGATGGGGCCCAGGTAAGTATTAGGGGGGGCTGCTGCACACAGGCGGCTTTTTATCTTAATGTATAGAATGCAATAAAGTGGTTCTAAACCTTTTTATTATTTTTTAAAAATAACAAACATGTCATACTTACCTGCTCTGTGTAAGAGTTTTGCACAAAGCGGCCCCAATCCTCCTTTTCTGGGGTCCCCCTGAGGCGCTCCTGGCTCCTCCTCTTCCCCCACAGAGTGCCCCCACAGAGAGCCGCTTTGGACAGCAGTGAGAGCCAATGGCGCCGCTGCTGTGTCTCAGCCAATCAGGAAGGAGAATCTCGGACAGCTGAGACACTCATGGATATCACTGGACAGAGAGGGAACTCAGCAGTGGCGGCTGGTGCTCAATATTGGGGGGGAGCCACCAAACCCCCCCCCGCGCGCGCGGGAGACGGATGGTAAGGTGGCGACCCCCCCCCGCCGCCCTCGTGCGCAGGAGAAGGACAATCCTTAGGAGGCAGATGATGAGGGAGGGGCCAGGGCCAATCTGTAGATATGTAAGGCTTTGTACCGCTCGGGATATGGGTGCTTCTTTTCCCAAGAGGAAGTGGGTCCTGAGACCTGATTGGCTGGGCGTCCTTAGACTCACTGGTCAATTGGGTCTCAGGATACTCTTCTTGATTGGCCAAGAGGAGAATCAGGAAGACAATCGTGAATATTAATTCGCTATGGTGACACAACTGGGTGGGCTCAGGGTGCAGTGCTCTGCACCCCGAGCCCATCCTTTTTTTGAAGCCAATTAGAGCCACTGTGCTTGAAAAAAAAAACCCATTGGAATCAATGCGTCCGGTGCCCGCAAGTAGATTAGGGGCTGGGCGCATGGATTAGGGGAGCGGTGCCCCTGCGCCCCTTATGGACGGGCCGCCACTGGACCTCAGGTAAGCATTAGGGGGCTGAGGGTGGCTGCTGCACACAGAAGGCTTTTTATCTTAATGTATAGAATGCGTTAAGATAAAAAAACCTTCTGCCTTTACAAGACCTGGAAGTTGATTTCTATGCACAGCTGCAACAGATTTTGCACTCTCCCCCACTGATTTCTGGTTTCTATTTTTTTTTTTTTTGCTTTTGCATATACCATTACAAATAATGGGGAATATTTATGAAGGCAGGCAGATAAAATAAGCAATTTCTATAATGTTGGCAAAACACACACTTTTGCTAATTACCTCAAACACTAAGAACACCTCTATGCATAATAAAGAACAGTCACTATGGAAAATGACACGCGCTGTAAACATTGGAATAGATGCCCCAGCATTTGCTAGCCTGTTAACCAAACCACAGCAATCTAGGCCCTGAGGAACTACAAATCCCACTTGGCATGCTGTTGACCTGTCAGAAGCACAAATCCTGGCGCAGAAAGAGCTTGGTGGGCGCTTCAAGAACGAACAGTTCTGATGATGACAAATAGAGTTACGTAATTTTTTTTTTCTTACTCCTATAACAGTCCTCCGTCACGGATCACCCCACAATTTAAACTCAATGGAAACCATAACGGATTCTGCGAGAAGCAGAGATCCAGTAAAACACTCGGGGAAACTTTCAAGGAATCTGCTCCTCAACACTTTACCATGTAAGGTGAGGTCAGCAAAGGACGTGGGATGCGCTTAATCAAGGCCTGATCACCATAAATGTACTAAAGCCAACAGAAAAAAAAAGACTACAAAAAGTACTTTCTAAGAGCCAGAAATCTTGTTCTGTCCTTAATTCAGGAACAACAACCCTTAAAAAGCTTTGGCTGAAAAATATAAGGCTATCTGGTCACGACGGCGTGTTTTTTAAACAATCCTTCCAACGTGATCACTTTTATCCATCGTCTGTGACTGTTTTGCCTAAGGCCACAAGAGAGGGGGCAGCTGCTTGCTTCTAATCTGTGCTGAGGCCTACAGAAAGGGATTTACTGATTTGGAGGCTCCAGCTGGCTGTAGCCTCCCTTCCTCTACCACCCCCCTTCTTCCCTGACACCCCCTTATCTCACCTTCCAGAGACCAGCTGGAGGAGGACAGTCCCTTTTTGGATTTGCAGCCCACTAACTTTAAACAGATCTCCAACATTTTCATCTGCTGGATACAGGACTTGCTGGATCTTTTCTTCCTCCGGGAACGCTTGATGATCTCCCCTCCCTCCAACATGCGAAAAGTCCAGAGCGGGATAGGCCACTTGGCCTCAGACCAAATCCTATTCGGCTTCTTGTACTATGGTTCTGTCTAACTCTTCGTCTTCTTGATGCAGGACAACTCCAAAACTCAGCAGAGACTCCGAACTTCATCGATCCAGGCAGGATTTTTGCCAGAAAAGGAGAGGCTCGGATCCCTAAGAAGAAGGGGAGGGTTTGCTAGCATCCCTTTGGAGCAATCCCCCCATACTGACCACACAATCTTTCTAATCAGCAGGAGAGGCGTAGGGAAGTCAATCCTGCACTCTTTCAGCTAAGTTCTTGCTGATCCTTTGGCCTCTTCTCCTCTCTCAGTCCAATAGGCGACTTGTGTTAGACGGGGAAAGCTGCTTACGTTAGACTGCCAACAAAGGGCCCCCTTCATCCTCTGGCTGCCTCTAGTGATGACATCCGAGGTCTAGCTACGCCTACCCGTGCACAAAGCACTGTTAACCCTCGCCTGAAAGCTCTGCAACTCCTGCCCCTTCTATGTACTTAACCTTCACAAGTTCAAGCAAGGAAAGCCATAGGATTTGTCAGTCTGCTGAAGCACAACAACTTCACAAGCTAGGAAGAGGAATACACGCAGGGAAGCTCTGCTTTTGAAATGAACCCAGCTGCATCTCCCTGCCTTTTGTATTTTGCTGTGAGCTATGCAAAAAAAAAAAAATAAGGACTTCACTTTTATAGATGAAAAGATTAACTCTAAACTGCAGCAAGCTCAGAACAGACACGTGCGATGCATCTAAACACAACAAAAAATGTCATACATGGAAGTTTATCCACTTGCCTACTGGGCACTTGTACCCCCTTCCTGCCCAGCCTAATTTTCAGCGCTGTCACACTTTGAATGACAATTGCGCGGTCATGCTACACTGTACCCATATGACATGTTTATCATTTTGTTCACACAAATAGAGCTTTCTTTTGGTGGCATTTAATCACCACTGGGGTTTTTTTTTAGGTTTTGTTAACTAAATGAAACAAGACTGAAAATTTTGAACAAATAAAAGTTTTTCATAGTTTGTTATAAAACTTTACAAACAGGTAATTTTGCTCCTTCACTGATGTGTGCTTTTGAGTCTGTACTGATAGGTGACACTGATGAGGCTGCACTGATAGGTGACACTGATGGGCACTCATGAGGTGGCACTGATGAGGCTGCACTGATAGGTGACACTGATGGGCACTGATTGGCAGGACTGATGGGCACAGTTGGGACTGCACTGATAATCAGTGCCCTAATTATAACTGTAGACGTCCCTTTTATCGGTTCTCCTCTCCTCAAATGGTCAACATGAGGAAAGGAATGCTGGTAACCGGCTTGTGTTTACCATGTGATCAGATGTATCCAATCACAGGTGATCACAATGTAAAGATTTGCTGATTGGCTCTTTACCCCGATCTGTGACCACTGTGTCTGGAGGACACAGTGGTCACAGAACACGCCGCCGGGGGCACGATCATGGGAGCACATTATATGACACCCTCCCAGAACTGGCAGGCCTAAGCTTGAAGCGCAATTCCAGGCAAAATATTTTCTCCCCATGCAGTGGGGCTGGGTCCACAGTGCAAGGGTTAGCTGCTCGGTTTGTCTAGGGGTGAGCACAAAGCTTATACTCACCTGATTGGCTATCGCTGAGGTGAGAGACCATGACACCCCGAGCTGACCCCCACATCCCACCCCCCCCCCCCATTTACCCTGCCCAAGTGATCAGGCTGCATTGTTGGGCACTGGGGAGGCTGCATTGATTGGACACTGGGGAGGCTGCATTGATTGGTCACTGGGGAGGCTGCATTGATTGGACACTGGGGAGGCTGCATTGATTGGACACTGGGGAGGCTGCATTGATTGGACACTGGGGAGGCTGCATTGATTGGACACTGGGGAGGCTGCATTGATTGGGCACTGGGGAGGCTGTATTGATTGGGCACTGGTGAGGATGCATTGATTGGGCACTGGTGAGGCTGCATTGATTGGGCACTGGTGAGGATGCATTGATTGGGCACTGGTGAGGATGCATTGATTGGGCACTGGTGAGGCTGCATTGATTGGGCACTGGTGAGGCTGCATTCAAAAAACAGATGGGCATGGATGGTGAACTGATTTGGTGGTTTAATGAGCCACTTGACTGGACTTGCCCATCAGATCTAAAGCTGCCAACCCACCCCTGGCCTCAGCTGTCCCTGGACTCTCCCACCTCATTTGCTGAGACAGCATTGAGAGCCAACTGGCTCCCACTGCTGACAAACACAGCCAGTGTGCATATGAGAAAGCGGGAAGGGGAGCTACAGCTTTGTGTCTTATGGATGCATAGAGCTGTAGCTCGGGAGCAAGCACACAGTGGTGTCCCCAGGGCAAGCAGCTTTCTCTGGGGGCACTGCTTTAGGGGGAGAAGCCAGGAGCGCTGGCGGGAACCCAAAAAGAAGAGGATGGGAACTGCTTTGTGCAAAACCACTGCACTGAGCGTGTAAGAAAAACATGTTTGTCATTAAAAAAAAAAAAAACAAAGCTTTAATATCACTTTAAAAAGATAACAAGCAATAGTTATGCTATGTTAATGGCAACACATAATAAATATAAAAGTAGGATTTATCCCAATTTGTCTGCAAAAGTGGAAAAACACTTGAAAGGTGAATCAAAGCATCTCAGAAACACCAAAAAAGCACACAACAGTCGGTTGCTGCCTGCATACAAAAGCATTAGGAGTGCTTGCTGGCTCCTAGATTAGACTGAATGTCCTCTGAAATCACCCTGATTCTAATGATCAGGTTAGAGCCACCCCAATTCCCAACACGACCCGAATCCCCTTGGCCAAGTACCACCATGTGACCCATCCGCTGCACTGATGTAAGGAATAAGCATTGTGTGAGTGTGATGTGACAATCCGTTATCTAACGCATGGAACTGCACAGCCTGAATGAGCGCAGCATCCGTACCGCGGCCAAGGAAACCAGAGGAAGAGATGATCTATCACACGATTAATAATGGGGAATCCACATCTAATTTTAGAATGGATGCCAGCGCGCGTTAGACTAAACAAGTGAGCTATAAATTATCTTCATTGGCGCGGTGAAGCCATACGGTTAAGTGGATATTATACTGTAAAAGAAAACATTTGGAGTTATGTATATTGGATGGCTGATCTAAAACTCCCTCTGGTAATGTAAAACCTAATAAACACCAACACCTGTACTGTGCAATCTAGGCTCACACACGGGGTTATTTAAGGTGAATATGTGGATTATTAAAAGATCCACCCAAAACGGAGGTTGCAAATTTGGACAACAGTAGGGGACCTAAATCACCCAATCATGATCATTGGGGACTTGAAGAACAAGATGGCGGTACCTTCTTTAACAAGTGTAAAGAATGTTCTGCTTTTATATTACATCATGAAGACATGAGGCAGGAGGAGTGAGACTCTGTTGCAATAATAATGTCAAATACCTTAGCTAAGGCCAGACAGACGGTGCAACATTTCTTTCCTGCAGCCATGGGTTGCAGCCACTAGGTTACATAGGCTAAACAGAAAAAAAAATAAACAAATCCATCTAGTTCAAACAATTAAAAAAAATAAAATAAAATCATACAATCCCATGTACAAAATCCTATACCCACAGTTGATCCAGAGAAAGGTGAGTAACCCCAGCAAAGCACAATCCAATTTGCTCCAGCAGGGAAAAAAATTCCTTCCTGATCCCCCGAGGGGCAATCGGATTTTCCCTGGATCAACTTTACCTAAAAATGTCAGTACCCAGTGATATTATTTACATTAAGGAAATAATCCAGGTTTTTTTTTTTAAAGCAATCTACTGAGCTGGCCAGAACCAGTTCTTCAGGAAGTCTATTCCACATTTTCACAGCTCTAACTGAAGAAACCTTTCCGTATTCCTCTAGACGTAGAGTGCCCCCTTGTCCTTTGTGATGACCTTAACTGCTTCCCGACCGCGCGCCGTCTTTTCACGGTGGCAGTCGGGGAGCTGGGCGCGAATCGCCGTAAATAAACGGCGATTCGCATTTTGGCCACCAGGGGGCGCGCACGCGCGCACCCGCCGCACTCCCGAGGAGTGTGCCCGCGGCTCGGGCGGACCCGATGTCCGCCGGCGAGCCGCGATGAGCGGCTACAGGGAAAAGAAGGGGAACCGCCGATGTAAACACGGCGGTTCCCCGCCCTGTCAGGGGGGCATGAGAGATCTACTGATCCCTGTCACTGGGATCCGTTAGATCTCTCATGCCCATGTTAGCCCAACCCCCCCACAGTAAGAACACACCCAGGGAACACAGTTAACCCCTAGCTCCTGCCCCAGGTTAACCCCTAAGTCGCTAGTCTTTACATTTACAGGTGACTAATGACATATTTACAGTAACCGTCACTTCCCCAATTGGACCCCGTCCTCGATCCCCAATTGACACAAGGGACC
>BLSH010191431.1:335911-351334 GCA_018402905.1 Glandirana rugosa
TTTCCCCCCCCCCCCCCCCCGGTGCACCCAAATAACCATCAGATCCAATTATTAGATTAGTTCCATACTTTTAATCACATATATAAGATATTCCCTCCTTTCTTTTATTCTTATATTATAAATGTTTAAATTAAGTTTTAGGACGACACTAATGGGTATTCTTCCGCAGACATCGGATATATATATCCTTAAGGTGCATTTTATTCTCATTCTATTATATATTATTTTTCCTCCTCCCTATTTTTTTGTTTTTCCTCTCCCCGCCCTTTCCAGCCAGTGCTATAAGAATTGGGTCTATTGTGTCACCCCATCACATCCGTTTTGATTGCCTGAGGAAGTGACGCAGCCTCCCAGACCATTGGACTCTGCCAGCCAATTAAACGTGTTGCATTACTGTGACGCCATCCCGCCTGCGCCTGGTGACTTGCGCTCCAAGCCTCCTTTTGGACCTACACGCCGCGAGCCGGCTTTTCCAACACACGGCGCTGCAGGAAGAGTGATCGCTTCTGGAGGATCACACGGTCGGGTGGGACTAGCGTTAGCTTCACCCCTGTCTTATCGGATGTTGGATGTGTAGTTGTGCATTCACCTTGTGAGTGTTTTTTATCTATTTTTAATAAAGTGTCCCAGACATATTGCACTTAGAAGCGCCTCCTCTCTTCTGTTTCCTTCAGGTTGTCTGTGAGCTGGGGTTAAGCTCAATGTGGATGGCAGCTTCTGGTGCTTCATGCTATTGACTTTTTACATCCCTCCTTTTCCATACATCCTTTTTCATATGGACTGCACCTGCATGGACTACTCCTGTAAGAATTACTCCTAGATGGACTTTTTTTATATGGACTTATTTTAATTGTATATGGGCCATTACCTTTTTCTTTACAGGTTACATTTTAGGACTGTTCACTCTGGGGGTTGCGCCTCTTACTATTTGGATTTGCATGTATTGCAAATGTCACCCTTTTCAGCTGTAGCAGCCACACAAATCTCTGGAATCAGTGGGTAGGTCTCTTTGCTGGAGCTCAGTTGGTGGAGTTGTGATGTCACAAGACTTCCCACCCAGCTCTATACTGAGAGCTGGAAGGAGATGGGAGGAGGGAGTGTGAGGCTTTTTTTGCTCCGTGCAGGAGGTAAGAATATGACCTGTCAGTCACACAGCAGGGGATGAAACATCTCCCATTTCTCCCTCAGATGGTTTTTTTCCTATTGAAAAAAGATAAGGGTATTACTTAGTGTTTGATTAACTCTTCGTGGCAAGATTAGGCACAGATGACATTATACCCTTTCCTGTGCAAGCTAGAAGTGTCAGTAAAAATTTTTATTTTCTGGGTT
Source organism: Glandirana rugosa (assembly GCA_018402905.1). NCBI lineage: Eukaryota > Metazoa > Chordata > Amphibia > Anura > Ranidae > Glandirana > Glandirana rugosa. The sequence continues at coordinate 337,241 of BLSH010191431.1, forward strand.
TACATCACCATTAAGGTGAAAAACCTTCTGTGCAGCAGCTCCCCCCAGAGCCCCCCTTTTTATTAGCTGAACCCAACCATTCCTGTGACGAGCCCAGCAGCTCCAGACGCTGTCCTGGGTCCTCATTGGATAGATTGATAGCAGGAGCCATTGGCTCCCTCTATCAAATCCAGTGACACGGGGGCGGGTCAATGAACGCAGCAGCGGGACTAGGGAGCGCGCCCGCATGGGTGACCCCATGGAAAGCGGCTCTCTGTGAGGGTACCCGATGAATAGGGGGACCACAGAAAAGGAGGATCAGTGCCCCTCTGTGCAAAACCCTTGTGCAGAGCATGTATGACATGTTTATTTAAAAAATAAAACTTTTACAATCATTTTAAAAAGGTGAACTTATCCTTTAAATCCCCTGTAATATTATTTACTGAACAAATGGTTTCCCCAATCAAGGCCAGGCCAATAAATATTGCCATTTTTAATGGTGTCGGGGTTGTGGTGATAAACGCTTGAAATCTCTGCAAAATATCACCCACTGATCAAGCATCTGCGGACGAGACAAGGCTCTCTCCGCGGCACAAATGATTTTACGAGTCTACTCATAAAACACCATAGCTCATTTTGCCTGTCCATCATTCAAAGACAGCAGGATTCCACCAAAGATGCGATTTCAGGACACTAATCCTCTCAGACAGCTGAAGAGTCACTCAGAAATATACTCCTTAATACAATAATATTGTCTCTCAATCCACACCCCGCTGTCTCTCGTTCCGCCTGCTACCACCTCGCGCTGGAGCAAAGGTCTGGGCTGCGCTGTTGAAATCTCGAGCAGTAAAAGGATTACTGGTAATATAGCATAATTCAAAAGAGCAGAACAAAAGCTAATAGGAAGACAGGAAAAGTAAGAAAAAAAAAGTGATAAAAGCATAAATGGAGAGGATGCAAAGGCAGGTGGATAAAGGGAGCCCGCGAAAAAAGCAGATTTTTTTTTCCTCTAGAGCGAAGACAAACAAAAGATATCATAATCCTGTCATTGTCTCAATTGTGGGCAGCGGGACACCCATAGAAAATTACAGTCACAAATCGGTGTGTAATTACCAGAAAATCTGATTCGGGGGTCCTGGAGGGAAGGAGGTTTTATCAGTGCTACCTGGAAGCTGGATGGGAGGAAAGTGATCTCTCCAGCATCCATGGATAATGGGGGAGAGAAGGTTTGGGTGGGAGGTCAGCTGACGCAAACACAGATTGCCTGGTACTCCTTAAGTGACAAAATAAGCATAACTTTTATAGAAAACTGCTGCCATGGGAAAGAAAACACAGCGAAGAAGAATAGGCTCGCTTTCAATGGCATCTTACTATATGGCATCAGTATTTCCTTCTTGACAAACTCATCCATTAATGTGACAGCCATTTTCATCCCTCATCTATTTATGTCAGGAGAAATTACCAGCCACTTCTTCAAGGAGAGAGTAGCAAGCCAGCACATAAAAAGATAGAATATGATGTCGTCATCTTCAAAGTTATAGGTGCGCTTAGGCAGAGAATAGAGAAGAATTGCTGCTTTCAATAATGATGGTAGAAAGACACAGACAGCAAGAAATTCCTCCTACAGTCACGGAGTGGAGAGATGAATGGATTGAGAGTATGTCCGGGCTAAAAAAAAACCCAAAAAAACTTTCAGTGCATCTCTGCAATACATGTTATACAACCGTGTTTTATATCAGTGGTCCCCAAACTGCGGCACTTTGCTTGCAATTATCCAGACATTAGGACATTATTTCTCACACTGATACAAGGCAATATCCAGCTCACTGACACCAAAGATGTGATACTACTCCTCTCACTGACACCAATGATGGGGCACTATTCCTCCCAATGACACCAAAGATGGGACACTATTCCTCCCAATGACACCAAAGATGGGACACTATTCCTCTTAATGACACCAATGATGAACTATTCCTCACACGGATACCAATAATGGGGCACTATTCCTTCCACTGAAACCAATGATTGGGCACTATTTCTTCCACTGATACCAATGATGGGGCACTATTCCTCCCACTGATACCAATGATGGGGCACTATTCCGCCCACTGATACCAATGATGGTGCAATATTCCTCCCACTGACACCAATGATGAGACACTATTCCTCCCACTGACACCAATGATGAGACACTATTCCTCCCACTGATACCAATGATGAGACACTATTCCTCCCACTGATATCAATGATGGGGCAATATTCCTCCCACTGATACCAATGATGGGGCACTATTCCTCCCACTGATACCAATGATGGGGCACTATTCCTCCCATTGATACCAATGATGGGACACTATTCCTCCCACCGATACCAATGATGGGACACTATTCCTCCCACCGATACCAATGATGGGACACTATTCCTCCCACCAATACCAATGATGGGACACTATTCCTCCCAACGACACCAATGATGGGACACTATTCCTCCCACCGATACCAATGATGGGACACTATTCCTCCCACCAATACCAATGATGGGACACTATTCCTCCCAACGACACCAATGATGGGACACTATTCCTCCCACTGATATCAATGATGGGACACTATTCCTCCCACTGACAACAAAGATGGGACACTATTCCTCCCACTGACACCAATGATGGGGCACTATTCCTCCCACTGATACAAATGATGAGACACTATTCCTCCCACTGATACAAATGATGGGGCACTATTCCTCCCACTGATACCAATGATGGGACACTATTCCTCCCACTGACACCAATGATGGGGCACTATTCTTCCCACTGATACCAATGATGAGACACTATTCCTCCCACTGATACAAATGATGGGGCACTATTCTTCCCACTGATGCCAATGATGGGACACTATTCCTCCCACTGATACCAATGATGGGACACTATTCCTTCCACTGACACCAAAGACACTATCCCTCACTCCACATTCCGGAAGCATGGATTCTAATAGGATTCAAAAAGGATAGTGGGGGCAAGGGGCGCAGAGCACTGTGGGTGACCCGACCCAACCCAACCAACAGCGTGGGATGGGCGGGGGTTGCCGGGCCGACCAGGGGGTGCGGATGTTTGCTGCCCCCCCAAAAAAAACACCAGCCACCACTGGATGAGACACTATTCCTCCCACTGACACCAAAAATGGGACACTATTCTTCTCACTGACACCATCGATGGACACTCTCACTGACAGCATCAATAGGGCACTATTCTTTCTACTGACATTTTCTACTCTGGCCACCATCCAACCCCACCAAAGTCTAAAGTGTAATAAACTGGCCCTTTGTGTAGAAAGTTTGGAGACCCCCGTTTTATACCTTAACCACCTCCCACCCGCGCCATAGCCGAATGACGGCTACAGCGCGGATCTAAAATGCCGGGAGGACGTCAATAGACGTCCTCCCATTTGGCTTGTGCTGGCCGCGCTCCCGCGGCCGCGAGCGGCGTGCGCACGTGCCGCTCGCGGGTCGGGCGGACCCGATGTCCGCCGGAAACCCGCAATCTCCTTTCAGGGAGGAGGAACGGGGAACCGCCGAAGTAAGCACGGCGGTTCCCCGTTCTGTGAAGGGGACATGAGAGATCTACTGATCCCTGTCACGGGGATCAGTTAGATCTGTTATGTCCCGGCCAGCCCTGCCCCCCCACAGTTAGAACACGCCCAGGGAACATTGTTAACCCCTTCACTGCCCCCTGCTGGTTAACCCCTTCACTGCCAATGACATTTATACAGTAATCAGTGGACATTTAAATTTCTGATCTCTGTATAAATGTCATTGGCCCCAAAAAAGTGTCAAAAACGTACGACATGTCCGCCCCAATATCGCAGTACCGATAAAAATCGCAGATCGCCGCCATTACCAGTAAAAAAAATAAATACAATAAAAACGCCATAAATCAATGTCCATAGTTTGTAGGTGCTATAACTTTTGCGCAACCCAATCAAACGCCGATTGCGATTTTTTTTTATACCAAAAATATGTAGAATATAAATCGGCCAAAACTGATGAATACATTTTTTTTTTTTTTTTTGGATATTTATTATAGCAAAAAGTAAAAAAGATTGTTTTCTTTTTCAAAATTGTCGCTCTTTTTTTGTTTATAGCGGAGATCAGAAATGACGCAGAGGGGATCAAATACCACCAAAAGAAAGCTCTATTTGTGGGAAAAAAAGGATGCAAATTTTGTTTGGGTACAACGTCGCACGACCGCGCAATTCTCATTCAAAAAGCGACAGCGCTGAAAACTGAAAATTGGTTCGGGCAGGAGGGGGGTTTAAGTGCCCAGTAAAGAAGTGGTTAAAAAAAAACAATACAAGTACAGAATGATTGCTCTTGATTCACCATATAGCAGTTGTGCTTTTGCTGCTATTCCCAGCAGGGTTGTCAGCCCTGCCTGCTCGACTAAGAAGTCTTGGGGAGGTGTTTTAATGAAAGTATGCCAAATCCATAGGAACTCTCTTCCCAGCAGCTGCCCCTGCAAGCTTGGCGCTGATGTTATGGGGAGCAATAAAAATGTTTTTTCGCTACAGAAACAAGGTAAAATACTTTTTAAAAAGTCATGGTAGGACATGCACCGAAATTTCAGCCGCCGAAAATTAGCAGCATTTTCGGTATCGGCTGAAAAAAAACAAACAGGCTGTTACCGAAAGGGGGCTGGGTCCACCCCCGGGTATCGTCCATTGCAGGGGTATGTGTGCATCACATACCCCCACAATGGGTGCAGGAGATGAGAAGATTTATATTGCACAGAGCTCGCTGCTTGAAAGAGCCGCTCTGTACACGATTCATGTAATTACACAATGCAGAGAGTTGTCAGATTTTCACACTGATGTCGGAGGTGGGCGGGACCGAACAGCTATCAAACGACAGCCAATGGGATAGGGGCTGGGCAGGTGTTTGATAGCTGTTCAGTCCAGCCCACCTCTGACATCAGCGTCAAGATCTGAAAGCTCTCTCTGCATTCAGTGTAATTACATGACAGTTTCATGCACAGAGCTGCTCTTACAAGCCACGTGATCTGTGCAATGTAAATCTTCTCTCTTCTGCCAGTGCCAATCAGTGCCACCTGCCAGTGCAATCCAGTGCCACCTGCCAGTGCCACCTCATCTCCTATGTCAGTGCCAATCAGTGCCTCCTGTCAGTGCCCAGGAACAGGTAGGTTGCATAAGACAATTGTATATAAAAATATAAATATATTTTTAAACTCTTTCATTTTCATTCGGTGCAGGACTAGTGGGACTTGCTTCGCAAAGTATGAGGGAGGTTTGGGTGTAAATTTGTGTAACACTTATGCTTGTAAGACAGAGTGTCCAAGAGCATTTTAATTGTTTGTAAAAATAAAAAAAAAGTGTCATAAAAACAGACATCATGTTTCTGAGGCAACATCACTTCCGCTCCATCAGGGCTCAACACAGAATAAAATTTGCTGCTCAGCAACTGCTGTCACGTTGCAGAATGCAGGTTCTGATATAGATCTATGAAGTCACTGTCTATCCGAGTTTTAGACTGTTTTTAAAACCTGATGAAGGGCGAGTGGTCCCTGAAATGTGTTGGCTGTTTTTATATGACTATTTTACCAACAGTTAAAATGACCATGGAGTCTTATCTGGCTTTGGTTTGGAGCTCTCTGTATTTCTGTGGTTTGATAAGGCTTAACACTCTACTGAACAGAAGGAGGTAATAATACTTTATACAAATATCTGTGTAGGAAGCAATAATCAACCAGATGTTAAATATATGTATTAAGCAGCTATGGATAGAAAAAAAAAAAAAGTTATGCAACGAGGGTCAAGACATATGTCCAAGTGTGGTGAATTGTGAAATGGCACCCCAATGCAGATGCAGTAGTGGGCACCGCACCTGCACTGCAGTGCATCACCACGAATATGCAGTGTAAGATGCATTACTTCAAATAAAAGGGCCATGCGTGTTTTTGGGTGTGTTGGCAGCCCATTTACAATAACCGGGCTGCTTTAACGAAGTGCATATTAACACAAGGCTTTGTAGTGTCTACAAGTATAGTTGTTAATACTCCATAACACTACTGTGTGCCTGAGGAACCCCAGGAATACACACACACCATATTTATTTAGTACAAATATTTATACAGCTTCAACAATGTATGCAGCACTTTAAATACTGTGCATTCAAATTAGTCCCTGCCCTCAAGGAACTTAAAATCTATTGTCCCTACTTCATATACATACAGTGCAAACACATACAAGGACCAACTAAACAGGAGTCAATTAACCTATCACTCTTTGGAGTGTGAAAGGAAAAAGGAGTACCTGGACTAAACCCATACAAGCACAGGGAGAACATGCAAACTGAAACATTGGGGGAAAAAAAACTTTTTTTTTTTTTTTGTTTTTTTCAAAGCAGTTTATGGTTTTATTCTGGAAAAATTGGAAAAAAATAATGTGCCATATTTTCTTTTACAATGGTAATATACAGTATCTATGAAATTATATTCAAACTATATAACATGAAGACCTTAATGAGAGATTTCTGAGATTTTACATAAAGTCTTAAATTATTTTAAGTTCTCATCTGAAGACAAGCAAATCCTGGAATACAATTCAAGTAACACTGTACTTGCCAATGCAGTTCTCAAAAAAGAGAAATATGCATATCTTCCACTAGGAGGCACTGCAAGGTAAAAGCTCCAGTTTTGTTTGCTTGTGGGATCCATCTTGTACCTCCTACAGTTGGGGGATTGTTGGGATGTAGTAAATCATGAGTGCTCAACCTGTGGCCCTCTAGTTGTTGCAGAACTAAAACTCCCATCATGCCTCTGCCTTTGTGAGTCATGCTTGTAACTGTCTGCCTTGCAATGTCTCATGGGACTTAAAGTTTTGCAACAGCTCAAGGGCCAGAGGTTGAGCACCTGTGCAGTAGATGATAGTTTCTGTCCTGTCAGGCCTTAATTGACAGATAAAAGGGTACTTTTGTCTGACAAATTAGTTAATCTTTACAACTTTTAAATGATTCCTATTAAAGAGGAGATAAACTGGCAGGGTTAATTTATTTTCTCTGACCTGCAAATGAAAACATAATATGCCTCACATACTAGCACATTATGTGTAACTGACCTGCAAACGAAGCCCTCCACCGATGCATTGTCACCACTGAAGGGCATATCCATCTTCAGGGGAGGGCTGTCAGCCGTAGGCCTGGGGGGCAAGTCCAGTCAAGTGGCCCACTGAACCACCGAATCAGCTCACCATCCATGCCCACCCAATGGGCCTAGCGGGACTCCCCCTCCCCTTTGCCTGCAGTTAGTTGGTGGCTGTGCCCCTGGGCCCTATTTAGAAAAAAAAGTGTGAGTGGGCAGCAGCCATTGGCCATTTTAAATGTAAGTTAGGGTGGCCTGGGGGGCAATTGCCACCCTACCCCCTGGGCCAGCCCTCCCCTGTCCATCTTCACTAGTCTTCCTAGTGTGCCTTCTCCGGTTGTGAGACTGGCCGAAGCCACGTGACGTCACTCCCGCACATGTGTGGGGGAGCCAACGTTCACGGCACAGGAATCTGAAGTTACGGCATGGGCAGCCATTCCTTCAGAGCGCATGCACCGATGAGGTCATCGGCTGCATATACAGTAAATATCTCCTAAACGGTGTACATTTAGGAGATATTTACAGTACCTATAGGTGAGCCTTATTATAGGCTTACCTATGTGTACAATTAATGGATGGGAGTTTACAACCACTTTAATGTTCTCCACCATCACTGCATAATGTTTCCCTATAGCCTGCTCAGTAAATAGTGTTTTCTTTTCATTCTTTGGGTAAAATGGTGAGACCAACATCTAGAGTTTGGGAACATTTCCATAGCGCAATTTGTGCTGAGAGCAAAACTGCAATTTGCAAATATATTTGAGAAGAACCTTCTTTTCCAAATGCTACAAAGATGACAAAACACATCCTGACACATCAGAGGGGCCCTAAAAACATTAAAAATACTTAATGGAATGAAATGAGGAGGACCAGAGTGAAAGTGCAAGTAACTTTACCCTCCAGACTGATCGAGATAACGAGGGACTCAACTTCTACCTAACAGCGGCAGCCCGTCCATAATCCATGCACCCGGTCCCTAATTTACATGCAGGGCACTGGATGGATTGATTCCAATGGGTTTTATTTTTTATTTTTTAATTGTAGAAACACATGATTTGATTTAAATCAGTAGCACAAAAAAATTGCAGTTTTTCTCGGCGTTTTGCATTGCACGTTTTTTCACGCTAGCTTTCAGCGGCGTTTTCTGCCTCTATTCAAAATCAATGGTTCCCTATGGGAGCCCATTGATTTGAATAGAAGCCGCACCAGAAGTCGGATCACGGTGATCTGACTTGCGGCACGACTTGTGTGCTAGGTGTCTTAAAGGGGGAACCACCGCACAAAAATTGGCGTGGGGTCCCCCTCCCCCCAAGAGCATACCAGGCTCTTCAATCTGGCATGGATTTTAAGAGGAGCCCCATCACATCACAGCCCCGCCCCAGGATGTGACATCATGAGGGTGGGGCTCATGACGACATTATCGTGTGGCCCCGTCCCATGCCAATATAAGGCAACCGCGCAGCACGGACCTGGCATTCGAGTATTAGAGAGCGACGAGTCAACATCTCCAGAAGAAGAAGAAGGAGAAGAAGAAGCAGCAGCGGTGGGAGAAGCTAGCCGGGGAGACAGCAGCAAAAGAGCATTAGACCCCGCAGAAGACCCCTCAGAAGACAGAAGACCCCGCAAAAGAGCCGATGAAAGAAGAGAGGGGAGAAGATGCCGGAGAGGATTTAATAAAATAAGCTGTGAAGTGTTTTTTTTGTACGCTTTTTTCCCCCAGGTAAATAGGTAGGGGTACGATGTACCCCATACTCATTTACATAGGGTGGGGGGCCCGGCATCTGGGGGCCCCCTTATTAAAGGGGGCTTCCAGATTCCAATAAGCCCCCGCCCGCAGACCCCGAAAACCAACGGCCAGGGTTGTCGGGAAGAGGCTCTTGTCCCCATAAACATGGGGACAAGGTGCTTTGGGGTGGGGGGGCGCAGAGCCCCCCCGCCCCAAAGCACCCATACTCCCCATGTTGAGGGCATGCGGCCTGGTACGGTCCAGGAGGGGGGGGGTGATTGCTTGTCCCCACCCCCTTTTCTGGCCTGTCAGGCTGCGTGCTCGGATAAGGGTCTGGTATGGATTCTGGGGGGGACCCTACGCCGTTTTTTCCGCGTGGGGGCTCTTCTTAAAATCCATGCCAGATCGAAGAGCCTAGTATGCTCTTGGGGGGGGACCCCATGCAATTTTTTTGCGGGGGTTCCCCTTTAAGACACCTAGCACACAAGTCGTGCCGCAAGTCGGATCACCGTGATCCGACTTCTGGTGCGGCTTCTATTCAAGTCAATGGGCTCCCATAGGGAACCATTGATTTTGAATAGAACGCCTGACGAGGCTTAACACTGTGTATACAACGTTAAGCAACGTTATTGAGCGTTTTGCCGGCTCGGCGTCAAAAACGCCATGACGCTGCAGCTTCAGAACGCACTGGTCCCGCGTTCTAGCTACAGCTCACTAACGCCGACGCCCTCTACTGCTCAAAAACGTCAACGTTCTAGAGGGCCATTGAGTAACATGGAGAACAGCAAAAAACGCCCAAAAACGTGGCATTACAAAACGCCCGTGTGTATGAGGCCTAAAGCGCAACTGTCATCTCTGTTCCACAGCGGCTCCTCCTTTGACCCGCTGGTGACTCAGACAGTCCCATTCACTTTGATGGGCCGGCTGGTGAGGCAACAGTGAAACAACAAGGTGAGGGACGTGGCGGCAGCAGGTGAGTGGATGTCCGCAAACAGGCACTGCCATGATGGATCTGAAATGACAGATGCCCTTTAAACCTAAGGACTTATTCTTGCTGGGAGTTAGAATCTTTAATATTTACAAACAAAATGAAGGTTTCCTACTGAGCTGTCAGGTTAGTAAAACAGCAATATTAGAACCGATTTAATCATACAGTTTGTAGTGTACATAGATTTGCAAAACAATGGGATAAAGGAATATAACTGAACTTTGTTTTATCTCATGGTTACTGTGAAATTGTGTGAATGCATCAATGCAGTGCATGTTATCTCAGCTTGCAGAGCTTGGATTCATTGAATGAGTTTTCCAAAAATGTAAATATTGCAGAATATACAGCCTCATGCTACATAACGAAGCTCAACTTCAAGCTAAATAAACTAAATTATTAATGTATGTTAAATTGATTTTTACTCCAAAGGAATTTTATTAAAATAAATTTGATTAAAAAAAAAATGATTTAAATAAAAAAAAAAAATCAGATTTTTAAAATAAATTAAAATCATTGATTTTTATACACCCTGTGTTGAGTACATTAAAGTCTCAACTGAAAAAAACCACCCCATCTTGACCTCAGTCATTTGCCCAGATTGCGCAGTCCTTTTTATGTGCAACAAGCCTTGAAGGTACATTACACTTTTACTGCTCTCGCCATGATCTGTAATCCACTCCAGATATCCTTCTTATTTATATCAGGGATATGACAGGAATAAAAGCTTGAGTCCAGTGTAATTACCTCTAATAGCTGACCATTTCTACAAATGGCTGTACTATCACAAACACCAGTAAGTGGATCATGAAGAAAGAAGAAAACCATCTTCTAACCAGCAGAAATGTAGAACCCACACACGATAAAAGAGTACAGTATAGTATTGCATGCTTGTTCAAAACACAGGCCCAAGGTACTGCAGCCATGAGGTCAGCATGAAGAGCCAAGCAACTGGAATTTCCTGGAGGAAGTCTGCAATGGTGGCCAAAACATCACAGGTTGACTTTTTAAAAACACGGGTTGATTTCTATTTGTTTTGCTTGGACCGATGTAAGAATACATATTCCATATGGAAAAATGGATGAATGGCTGCACACTTCGGAAGGATGCCAAAATATTTATTGTAGGATTATGATTAAGTGCTGTTATCTGCATGAAACGCGTTAACATTTTTATCTTCTGGTGCTCTGGTTGCTATTCCATATCTGCTAATCCCTGTTGAAGCTGTAGCAAAGGAGGGGTTCAGGTCGTCATCGTCAACCTCCCCTCTCCTCTCCCTCTAATGTAGTCAGAGAATGCTTTGCATTCATTAAGAAAAATGTAGGGCGTTCTATGAATGGTACCTGTGCCAAACGTGCAACCCCCTGTGGATACTATGCAGAGGGGCAGCCAGTCGGCACGGGACCCAGAAGAGATGGATGATTCCTGTAACAGCAGCAGTGTTTACTTTAAATTTAGAATAGTGGCCCTAGCATTACTGTTCTCACTCCTGCAGGTGCAGCAATATGCAATGTGTAGAACAATCAAGGTTTTTGTACTTGGTTGCCCCCCCCATGTGTGCGTGTATGTAAGGTAGGGAAGGTTAAAGTGGATGTAACCCCTCACATGTACCCAGTGAAGTGAACAGCCTCAGATGATACACAGAGATAAAACAAATCTCCCTACATAAGTTTCACATGTATATCTGCTGTCTTCATCCTCTTCGGGTTATGATTTTTTCTCTTCCTGCTTAAGACTGCAGAGAAGCCTGGGCACACAGCCAAGACAGCTGATTGGATGAAAGGCACACACCCCTCTACTCATAGGTAGAGACTTGGCTCCATTCGTTGTTTTGTTCAGCACGGTGCTAATATATTTATAGCATCCTCCCCAACACAAAACTCCGGCTGCTCTTATCATATGTGACAGAAACACGTCAGGCTGAACGGTGCAGGACAAAGCTACGATCCACAGGGTTTTGAAGAGAAGAAAACTCTGCAGGTCTATGTGCCCAGCTCAAACTTTATGAATCCGGTTTACATCCAATTTTTTTAACTTCTCTTCATTGCCGTCACAAAAAGGACCAATAATCTTTATGTGATAGCAAGTTTATAGTGGCAGGTTCTCTCTAATAAGATACCAGGAGACCCCGAAAACCCCAGATATCTCCCCTGTACTCCCCTTAAGCTAACAGATGGCAGATTGTGCACCATAAGCATCTATCCTTGCCACAGCAGCCAGGGAAAGTGGCCTCAGAGACCAGAAGTGACAAAATGATTGTTGCCACCAGGTTCTTATTAACTAGGGGAGATCCGTGAATGAATTTTCACTGGTCTCCCTCCCCTCTACCCAGCAACAGACTTGTTTACATAGGCAGATCGCCGGTCTGCCTCTCCTGGTAACGATCGCGGGAGGCTGGTGGACATTGGGTCTGCCAGGCCCGCTAACTGGCATTCCCTATGTCCAAGCAGCACGCAATCGTGCCTCCGGCAGCATGCTCACGCCACCCACTGGCTATTGCATGAACTGCCGTACAGGTACATGATTTTGTGCAGCAGAGCTGAGCTGATGCAGTAAATATGTTGTAGGCAGTCGGCAAGTGGTTAATAGAGCACGCTTCCGTCGTCACACTTCTAAGGTACTAGGTTTGACTTGCTTCCATGCCTCTCAGTTTCCAAACATAAATGCTTTGTGTGTAAGTAAAAAGTCAGTCTAGTAAGGGCTTATAGGCGAAGGAAGCGCCATGTGAGTGCTTAGGCCTTTAGAATGGACACTCAACCAGCCAGCATGGCATCATTAGAGCGCCCCCTATACCTATGTATTTTACTCTGCATTTGCAGTTAGACAAGATGCCAGGGCAATAATAGGAAGGTGAAAAATTTGCAGTTTGGATGCATACCTGCTACTTTGTCTTAAGTGGCAAACAAATTGTCCTGCCTTAATGATTGTATAGAAATGTCCTTTTTATAATACGGATATGTTTAAGGATAACGACCTGTCTGATGCTACGTCCCCTTCAATTACCAAATGATGAACTCAATTATATCCATTACAAAAAAATTAATAGCAGGTGATCTTGGCATGTATTAATCAAAAAAAAGTGTTCACAATCACATATGCCCCATTACACCCTCCCCCATGATGCTGCATACAATTATACACCCACTAGAGCTGACATACCTCGCTGAGGCATGGGCTGAAGTGCCTGTAATTAAGGGAGTGCAGCAGAGAAAACAAAGCCTGAAGGATGCAAAGTGGAGCCGTACAAAACAAGCAATCTTTTCATTGAAACGCACCATTAATAACTGGTCTGCTTTAAAAGCACAATACCAAGCGCAATGCCGCTTAAAAGCTTGTAGAGTCGGATGGCGAACGCCATTCATTTCTTGGCGGTGGGTTATCAATCTGTGCTGAGTTAATGAGCAATCTCACGCGGTTTAACGTAAACAGGAAACTAAGTGCTGACCCGCTCTTAGGCTGATCGCCATGGAGTATAAAGCCACGTCAAGATCCATTTCTGCTTTATAGCCGTACATTAGTGGAGTAAGAACCACCTTCTGAGTGCTCACATTGACTGAAAATGAAAAAAAAAACATGCAAGGCTATGAAAACCTTTTGTCAAGGTAAATAAGCAATTCCAGGAAAGAATTAAAACCATTTATCATAAGCTGGGCCGCCCAGGAGGCGTGAACATTGCAGAACATTGAGAAACCTAATGGGGGCTATATATACCGCACAGGCGCATTAGGAAGCTGCAAGAGTCACAGCCGGCTTCCCACGGTTAGTATGATGGCAACGGGGACCCGAGGACCGGAAGAACTGGCCCAGGTGAGGACAGCGCTGCATCCCTGGACAGGTAACTGGCCCGGGTGAGGACAGCGCTGGATCCCTGGACAGGTAACTGGCCCGGGTGAGGACAGCGCTGGATCCCTGGACAGGTGAGTGTCCATTATTACAGTACTTTGCTGTTGGCTATTTTTTTTTTTTTTTTTAGGGGGCTAAGGAACGGCTTTAAGCTGTAACCTTGTAGCAAATCTGTCTCATTGGCCCTGTTTAGCTCAGTCTTGCTGTGCGACAGAGTTGATAAATATTCCCCGTAGTTCTCCCAAGTATGGAGGACAGAGCTTATGCTTGGTGATTGAACCACTGCTATCACAAGGGTATGGGGAAGAGAACCTAAGCCCTGCGTAAACTGACAAACTTGGATATACAGCAGGTGTAAAAAGACAACTAAACCAGTTGCCAACCGCCCGCCTTGGCTTGACGGCG
>BLSH010191431.1:403529-415250 GCA_018402905.1 Glandirana rugosa
GATAGCAGTGTGTTGACTCACCCTAGCCCCGCCCGACCCTCCTCCAAACTCCAAAACTCTTAAACCAAATGTATATGTCATGAAATTGGTGAATGGTTGGCCCGGGGAAAAAATGTAAACAACCAATGTTCGATTTTTGTAAGTTTTTAGCTTGTAACCAACAAATGTAAAAAAGGGGCCCGGTTGGTAAGTGGTTAAAGTACTGTATATGTAAACCAAATTCTCAAAACCTCAAACCTCCTCCCAGCCCGCCCCGATCCCACTCAGTTGTGTGACGATAGCGAGTGACTCTTCACACTAAAGTTCTTCCCCGCCAATCAGGAACCAGGCACCTATGTTAAGTAGAGCGGAGACACGTGGCGGAAGCCATTCGAGGAGAGGACATTGGAGCCGCAGCGTTGAAGGACACCGGTTGCCGCTCCCCCCCACACAAAAAAAAAAATCAATCACCAGCCACTCAGTGAGAGGGCATCAACCCAGCACCCTGCACTCACAGGCAATGATGTCATGTAAAAAAATCAGTGGGACCTCCGGGTGGCACCAGAAATTTGACTTTAATGAAAATGAGTCGAACGCAGTGTTCTATCTATAGAAAACTTACAATATTTTTTTGGTTCCTGTTTAGGTAGTTCTGCAAAATGCCATAAAGCTCTTTAAACACAAAAAGCACAGAAGATAAGACATATCCTAAACAAGATGTTCTTCACCTGTTCATGAAAACTGGTAACAGCATATTAAAATAAGCAAAAAGGAAAAAAAATAATCAGAAAAAGCACAAAGAGAGGCTTAGAAATAGAACAATAAGGGAGATTAGAGCTGGCTGGCCTGATTTTGTGAGCAATTTCCCTGCCTTTTCATTCTAAGTAATTGTGTGTCATTTACAAGCTACGGTGCTATTTGAACTTCATTTTGCAAGTTTTTTTTTTCTTTTTTTAATGTTAAGATTTCACATGTATCTTGTTTAAGGTTATTACTGCACACTTTAATGAAGTCCTGTTCATACAACACATCTATAATTTGCAGGGTCCATTGTGTAGATTCTTGCTCCGTTTCTAAATTATTTACATATCAGTTTTGCTTTTGAAAATATGCAGTAACGTGTAGATTGTGATGGAATATCCCCCATTGTATGGAAGCCTGGCACAGGTCTAAGAACGCAGTGAGGTATATGCAGCCATGATCAAGGCCCTCAGGCAAGAAAGACTGAAGTAAGGCTCAAAAACCAAAGCTCAGCTCAGTCGTGTAGAGCCATGGAGAGGGCAAATGGGCAGAGATAGCTTATCAGCAAAATTAGATCATCCAGAAACTTGCATTTCCCACCGCCAAGTCCCAGGGCGTGAACAGGATCTAGATCAAACTGAATAAGGGAGAGCAAGTATCTAAGGCAGAGGTCTCCAAGCTTTCTAAACAAAGGGCCAGTTTGCGGTCCTTCAGTCTTAGTGGGTGGGTGGGGGGGTGGACACTGTTCAACGAAAGTACAAAACGTCAGAACATCAGTGGGAGTGAACAATCCCCCATCATTGGTAGGAACTGTGCCTATTCATTGGTGTCATTAGGCCCCACTGTTGATGTCATTGGGAGGAACTGTGCCCCATCATTGGGTCCCATTGTTGATGTCATTGGGAGGAACTGTGCCCCATCATTAATGTCATTGGTGGGAATTTTAAGCTATCAGCGCTGTCGCACTTTGAATGACAATTGCGCAGTTATGCTACACTGTACCCATATTTTGTTTCACACAGAGCTTTCTTTTGGTGGTATTTAATCACTGCTGGGGGTTTTTATTTTTTGCTAAACGAAAATAGACCAAAAACTGAAAAATATTCTTAGTTTGTTTGATGTACGCTGATGAGGCGGCACAGATGGGCACTGATGAGGTGGCACAGATGGGCAATGAGGAGGCAGCACTGACAATCATGTGACAGAACCACTTGGCACACTGACTAGGTGCTTCCTTCTGCCAAAGACTGCCTCCTGCCCTCCAAACCTTTCAAGCAGCCCGAGAGCTAATACCAGCCCTTTTAAACCCAATCATCATTTTGTTTTGAAGCCCGTGGTGTGTGAAACACACCTTTCAGACTCACCCGGTGCATAAAAAAGTGCACAACACAAAAGTGAAGACACAAAGTGCACTAGGTGTGCACACGGTACCCCTCAGAAGAGGAAGAACGTATATCCTAATTCCCCGGGGCGCAAAGGCTCCTGACAGGAACAGAGGTACCGTGCACCAGGATCGCCTAGCCGAAGCCAGGCGACCCCCGTTCTCTAGGCAGCCAACCAAAACTGACCACCCCGATACTAAGTGGGTCTCCCCCGAAGGGAGACCCCATGAGAGGAGGCAGATCAAGCCAAAAGGCCATACCCACCTCCTGACCAAGACGTTCAGGGTAGGCCTAAAGACCGTACACCTTACTAATCACTCGTGCAAAGTGTACCCACAACAATCAAAGAGACAAAACACAGCAAACACACACAAAAAAAAAAAAAAACATAAAAAGGTGGGGAAAGGATAATGGAGAGGTGCAGATAGGTGCCTTTGTGCAGGACAAAGGCCAGCCTTACGGCCAGGAATAAAAAATTCCTCTGGTTCTGGCCAAAAGGCCCGGCCCAAGAGGCAGGTGCTAAAAAAGTGTGGTGGTGCAGTGACCTGGTGCCAAAACTCAAAGTGTTCCCTTTCCACAGTGAGCTTTTGGCACCCTTGGACTGCCACTCCAAGGGCACATACACCACGGGCTTTTCTCAGCCAGCCGATCGGTCAGACCAGTAGTTCTCCATTCCATCAGGAGGCATAGGAATTTAGACAACTTAGGGAGAGCCTTGGCTACAACTGGGGACAAGCCGAAGCCAGATTCAACCCAGGAGGAAAAAGGCCCTCCCACCGCCATCACCATTCGGTACCAATTACATCAGGAAAAGGCTAGTCCCCCGGGACTAAAGGGGACCTAAATGCCTTAACCATCAAACTGATAAAAACAGATACTACACTTGATCTTAGCCAAAAGGCAGGGAAGTGGTCAAAAACCCAATCATCATACACAGACAAGATGTCATATAAAGCCAAAGGAATGACTGTTTACTGAAACTCAGGCACATATTTTATACCCCACAGGAGGACATCCCCCCTCCTGATCATATCACCCTAGCAATACAAACTGTAAACAGGAATATAATTAACATACAACTTAGGAACAGCCAACATATACTATAAACATTAAGTTAATTCAACAACTAGCCACCCAGACAATGTTGTGATTAATCTGAGATCTCACTCCAGGTCAGACTGCCCAGCCTTAAGGTCACAACAAAGTACATTACACATTATCATAAGTATAAACACTTAATATCCCACAATAGTTTGCTAGTAGACAAACAATAGGTGAGTTAATTAGCACAACAATGGGAAAGACATACTTCGCAGAACAACACATAACACCTTACTAAACAGACTATAGCAGGAGATCATCAACACCAGGTGGTTTGCTGATGATATAAACATCTGCTACGAGTCTCAGAGCCCCGTTCACAAAAGGGGTGACTTGCGCTCTGACTTTAGTCGCTTGACATCTGAAGTCCCATTGAAGTGAATGGGAGCTGTCAATGTACACTAATGAAGTCGCTCCGACTTCAGAAAAGGTTCCTGCATGACTTCAAAGGGACTTCTAGCCGACTTGTGCCCATAGAATTCAATGGAAGTCGCCTCCAAATCAGATCCCCCATCTATATTGAAGCGACTTTACAGTTTTAACCCCTTCCTTACCCGGCACTTAAACCCCCCTCCTGCCCAGACCAATTTTTGGCTTTCAGCGCTGTCGCATTTTGAATGACAATTGCGCGGTCGTGCGACGTTGTACCCAAATAAAATTTGCGTCCTTTTTTTCCCACAAATAGAGCTTTCTTTTGGTGGTATTTGATCCCCTCTGCGTCATTTCTGATCGCCGCTATAAACAAAAAATGAGCGACAATTTTGCAAAAAAGAACAATATTTTTTACTTTTTGCTAAAGTACAAATCCATTAAAAAAATTATTCATCAGTTTTGGCCGATATTTATTCTTCTACATATTTTTGGTAATAAAAAAAATCGCAATCGGCGTATATTGATTGGTTTGCGCAAAAGTTATCGCGTCTACAAACTGGGAATTGATTTATGGCGTTTTTATTATTATTTTTTTTTTTACTAGTAATGGCGGCGATCTGCGATTTTTATTGGGACTGCGATATTGGGGCGGACATGTCGGACATTTTTTACACTTTTTTGGGACCAATGACATTTATACAGCGATCAGAAATTTAAATGTCCACTGATTACTGTGTAAATGTCATTGGCAGTGAAGGGGTTAACCAGCAGGGGGCAGTGAAGGGGTTAAACATGTTCCCTGGGTGTGTTCTAACTGTGGGGGGGCAGGGCTGGCCGGGACATGACAGATCTAACTGATCCCAGTGACAGGGATCAGTAGATCTGTCATGTCCCCTGTGACAGAACGGGGAACCGCCGTGTTTACAATGGCGGTTCCCCGTTCTGAGGCTCCTAAAGGCGATCGCCGGGTCTCGGGCTGACATCGAGTCCGCCCGACCCACGGGCACGCTCGCGCAGCGTGCGGCGCGCACGCGCGCGCCGCCGCTGCCGCCAGGGGGCGCGCCTGGAGCGCGCCTGGAGCGTGCGCAGTGGAGGACGTCCATGGACGTCCTCCGGGCATTTCAGGTCCGCGCTGGAG
The DNA here is from genome assembly GCA_018402905.1 of Glandirana rugosa. Classification (NCBI taxonomy): domain Eukaryota; kingdom Metazoa; phylum Chordata; class Amphibia; order Anura; family Ranidae; genus Glandirana; species Glandirana rugosa. The sequence goes on from BLSH010191431.1 coordinate 408,243, forward strand.
CCGTACTTCGGCTATAGCGCGGACCTGGAGTGGTTAAAGAAAATAATTTTTGAAGGCAACCCTCTCCCTAACTTCTCTGATTGGCCACAGGCAAAGTCGCCTGGCATGAAGTTGTGTTGTAAGTTGCCCGAAGTCGCGTTACAAATCGCCTAGCAAAGTCGCGCCAAAGTCAGATCACCCCTGCATGAACATGGGGTCACTGTGTGAAGCAGTACTTGCTGGTAATGGGGCATTTAGGCCCTAAACATGGATCCTGGGCCTAGATTCCCAGAGTCTGCTTTGGGGAGATATGAACTTGAAACAGTAACAAGATCACTTCAAGGATCCCCCACGCATACACCTCTCAAAGAGTAGTGTTCCCTTAAAAGCCAGAGCCCATAGTCAGTGGGTAAGAGGCTTAACTCTAGTCCTCTCCAAAAGCCCCTGTCCTGGTTAGGTTTGTCACAAATCAGGACACTGATGATCAGCGAAGATGTCCCCTTTCACACTAGTTGGTTACTGGGTCTTTCCTGTAATCACGCTGTCACAGGAATGCTGATAACCAGCAAGTGTTTTTACATCATGATCAGCTGTGAATGGACACAGCGTCGCTGATTGGTTCTTTACCCCAATCTGTGATCACAGTAATCACAGTGTGCGCAGAAGCGGACAAGATCACGGGAGGACATCATAGGACGCCCTCCCAGAACTGGCTGGCCACACTGTAGCCATCATTTTGCTATAGCACTATCAGCAAGTGGTTACAGTGGTTGTAAACCCTTTCCTATACCCAGTGAAATGACTGGCATCAGGTGATACACAGATGGAACAAATCCTCCTACATAAGTTGTATCTGTTTGTCTGCAGTCTTCTCTTACCTACACCCCCTCTAAAAGGGCAGAATTGTGTTAAAATCCTTCTCCATCTGTTAGATGGAGAATTGAGACATGCTGATAACAGAGGAACATGAGAAACGACACTTAGAGCTTTGGAGAGAGATAAGTAAACACTACAGATATATGTGCTTTGTTCAGATTTCATGGCACAGGTTTACAACCACTTTAACCCAAACAAGAGGGGGTTTTACACATGCCTCTGTCATATTGCTTTGCTGTTATATTTAGCAGGCAGCAGTGCCCCCCACCAGCCCATTCAAATCATCTAGGCCACTCTACCACTACATGCAATGCACACGGTTGCAGTGCTGACCATGCAGGCTTTTTAGGGTTAAAACAGACAAGGAGGTGACTTATCGCTTCCCAGCTGCCCTCTGATAAGCAATCCACCATGAATAGCACTACAGAGGAGCATCAAGAGTTGACGCTAGAGTAAACAAGCCCTTAAAGCGTTTGTTACCCCAACATTGCATATTCCTGATATGTGCCTGCTGTCCAATGTACTTGTATGAGAAAGTCTCCCGTTTTCTTTGTATTGCTTCCTTTGTGTGAAATCCCTGGTGTTCCTGCCAGTCCCTCTGCTTTATTAAAAACTGACCACACTAAGCAGTAGAGCCCACTGTGGTCAGTTCTCTAGCTATGCTGGGAAATTTGTTTGCTCTCCTCCAATGATCTGACTTGTCCTAACACGTTTCCCCTGCACAGCCATTAACGGGGAAGCTCAGTGTGCTGCTGCTGCTTCTCCTCCCCCCAGCTCTCATGCTGCTGAGAACAGAGGGAATGAGGTCACTTATAAAAAAGGGAAGAAAGGGTATTTATGTTTTGTTTTTATCTTGTGGGAGATTAGCTTGTGGGGATCACTTTTCAGGGAAAAAGATAAAGCACGGAGGTCAGTTTCTTTAAAATATGGCGGCTTGCCAGGTTTATTATTACAAGTTTGCAAGCTCAAAACACAAATAAAAACAGAAAACAAAACCTCGCAGTCTGGCGCTAAACTAAACAAATTTCTCTCTATACAGTCTGGGGCTGTCCCTGATACCCACAAAACATAAGCACACTGCAAACCTTGTTCTTAGAGTCCAAATTTAGCACACAGAGCTCACTCCACTTTCTCCCTCTGAGATCCAGTATCAAGCTCTCCTCTGCTCTCTTCCTTCTCATTAAATACAGATGGAGAGGGGTTTGAATGGACCAGAAAGTCTGGACCAGAACCAGCTCTGCCAAGATGGCTGGCAAAACCCGGGTCGGACACTCGTCCCCTGCAGGTTAACCCCTTCACTGCCAATGGACTTATACAGTAATCAGTGGATATTTAAATTTCTGATCGCTGTATAAAGGTCATTGGTCCCAAAAAACGTGTCAAAAAATTGCAGATCGCCGACATTACCAGTAAAAAAAAAAAAAAAAAATAGTAAAAAAACGCCAGAAATGAATTCTCATGGTTTGTAAACGCGGCAAATTTTGCTCAAACCAATCAAACGCCGACTGCGATTTTTTTTTACCAATAATATGAGGAATATATATTGGCCAAAACCGCTGAATAAATTTGTATATTTTTTTTTGGATTTGTATTTTTGCAAAAAGAAATTTTTTTTTTTTGCAAAATTGTCGCTCTTTTTTCGTTTATAGCGGTGATCAGAAATGACGCAGAGGTGATCAAATACCACCAAAAGAAAGCTCTATTTGTGGGAAATAAAGGATGCAAATTTTGTTTGGGTACAACGTAGCATGACCGCGGAATTGTCAGTTAAAACAACGCAGTACCAAATCACAAAAAGTGCTCTGGTCCTAACATGGGAAATCCTTCCAGGGGTATATTGGTTAAAAGGCGGGATTACCCCACACTTTGGGGAGCTTTGCGCTTACTTTAAGCCATCTGCCCAGGCCAGGAAGCATGAAATGGAGCTTAGTTATGTAGCATGAGGCATTTTATTCTGCAATATTTACATTTTGGGTAAACTCAATCAATGAATCCAAGCTCTGCAGGCTGAGATGACATGCACTGCATTGATGCATTCGCAGTAACCAGAAGATAAAACAAAGTTCAGGAATATTCCTTTATCCCATCGTTTTGCAAATCTATGTACACTACAAACTGTATGATTGAATCGGTTCGGAGATCGCGGTTTTACTAGCCTGACAGCTTATTATTCTAAATGAGAAACCTCATTTTGTTTGCAAATATTAAATATTCTAACTACCAGCAAGAATAAGTCCTTACATTTAAAGAGCACCTGTCATTTCAGATCCATCATGGCAGCGCCTGTCAGTGGGCATCCACTCACCTGCTGCCACCACGTCCCTCACCTTGTTGTGTCACTGCTGCATCACCAGCCGTCCCATTAAAGCGAATGGAACTGTCAATGAGTTAACAGTGGGTCAGAGGAGGAGCCGCTGCGGGACAGAGATGACAGTTGCTCTTTAAAAATCATGATTTAAATCAAGCCTTTTTACCAGTGATTTAAATCGACTTCATTTAAATCAAATCCACCCTGGCAGGAAGTGAACTGAAACCTCTCCAATGGAAACACAGTCTATACTGCCCCAAGCAACCCACACTGTCTATGTAAACCAAATTCCCAAAACCTCATAACCTCCCCCCAGGCCGCTCGATCCCACCCAGTTGTGTGACGATAACGAGTGAATATTCACACTAAAGTTCCTCCCCGCCAATCAGGAAGCGTGTCATGAGACCCGTTCGGCCAAAAAGTCAGGCGATCTTATTGGACGCCTAGCACCTAGGAGGAGCATAGCGGAGACACATGGCAGAAGCCATTCGAGGAGAGGACATTGGAGCCGTGACAACCCCCCCCAAAATAAAAGATCACCAGCCGCCACTGCCTGTGAATGCAGGGCATCATGGGACCACTCACTGACAGGGAATCACCCCAGCCCCCTGCACTCCTCTGCGCTCTTACTTGTCATTAAATGCAGGTGGAGAGGGGTTTGAATGGACCAGAGAGACCGAGTTGGAACCAGCTCTGCCACGGTGGCCGGCAAAACCCGGGTTGGACTCTCGCTAGTCGCCTCAAAATGATTGCATGTAAGGCGACAAATATCGCCCGTCCATTGTGGCGCCTCCCATAACGTCACAATCTATACAAAAATGTTTTGCATGTCATTTTTTTTTTAAACTGAATGGGTCATTTTACAAGGCGATCATTTACAATTATTATTCAAACTAGAGAAGTTCCGCTAATGATCGACTTTTCTCGATCAGGAATGTTGGAAAAGGTTTATTCGATCAACACAAGCAGCTAAATGACTGCAGCACTGATCAGGGTATTTTGACAGCAGAGGAGACCCTGCTGTCAGAATACGATAGTGCAGTAGAGAGGATTCCTTTATCCCCATCACTTGAGTGGATGGGGGGAAGCTGTTAATTTTTTTTTTTAATCAGCTAGCTGATCAAAAAAAAATCAATCCATCTATGGCCAGCTTAATGGGGACCACACGCTACATGCACTACATTTCTTATGTGGCATGCATAATCGCCAGCACCCATTTACATTTTGAAAAAATAAGTCCTTACACATCTGTGTAAATGTGAGCGCCGATGGATACACATGTATAGCTGCACACTGCATACTGTAATGCATGTCAATTGGCACAATTACACTATCACTGTGGCTCCCTGGTGCCATAACAGGCGTACTTTACTCAGTATGGCCGTGTGCATGAGCCCTTAAGAGTCTTACTGAAAAATCGCATCTTAGGGAAAGAATATTTTCACTTTAAAAACAGCTGAAGAGGTCACTGGTGGCTTGTTTTAAAGCGCATTAACTGCTTGAATATTTAAATAATTTAATGTTCATTGTATATAAAGTAAAAGATATATTTTTTAAATGTACAGTGTATTTAGTTGTATGCAAACACTAACAATGAACCTCTTATTTGCTGCACTTTGATTTGTAAGCTGAACTCCATCTTTTAATGCTCTTTACATTCATTTGGGCCAACTTGGAGCATTGCAATTCCTGGTTCATCCAACCAGGAAAAGAGATGAGCTCTATCAGACTTGCGGCAGCTTCTAATGTGAACAGTGTGCAGTGAAATCAGTGTAAGCAACTTCAGTACAGGAGAAAATCCTTGTGCAACTGTACAGGATCCAAGGGTAAGGCTGCCCCTGATGACTGCACATGATGAAATGCGTCGGCCGGAGCAACGCACACACGCTACCACGCATGCGCGAGTGAAGGGTGGCCATTTTGGTTTCTGTAAAACCACAGATTTTATCTACACGCTTGTTTTATGCTACCTTTTGTAAATGTTAATCCTTATCACATTAAGTTGTTTTTATACTGTATCACGCTATGCCAGTTACTCCTTTATTACATGCCTGGTGACCCAATCTCATCCTCACGGGGGAGTTACATTCTGAGGGTTGTACTTCCTAGTTCACGGTCATCAGTCTCCACACTACCCTGTCAGCCAGCAACAGGAAGGGGAATCGAGTAAAGTTGGATCGTTTGGCTTGGCCATTGTAAATAAAGCTTATGTGACCACTCTTATTAGGGGGTCACGTATAATCTAGTAAGCCTGGCTTATTGATTTTGGTCGGTGTCACCCATTCTGTCTGATTTCTTGCTTCCTTCAAGGCATGTGGGACTTATCTTGATAAACTCCTATGTGATTGCATAGATACCTGGAATACCTCTGTGGACTTGCACTTTAGTTGACATTTAATTGTCACTTATTTATTTGAATTTTGCACATAATCATCACAGGTTTTGAAATTTAGCGCTGCACCATTTGTTTTATATGTATTTGAATGTCAAGTGTCTGGACACAGCTGCTATTTAATAATTTATCGTTTGCGCAGATATATTTCTTGTTTTATATGGCTGGCCATAGAGGATTTATTTTTTTCTATCAGCCAAAAACAGATTCCCCCATAAACACAAGTGAGGTGGCTGGAGGAATTCTCCCCTCTGTACTATTGTATTCTGGTCAGAAAACACTGATCAGTGGCTGCAGATGATGATCGACAAAAGTTTTTCAATATCCCTGTTCAAGAGAAGATAAAGGCAGAAGGTTTTTTATCTTAATGCATTAAGATAAAAAAAAACTTCAGTGTGCAGCAGCCCCCCTCAACCCCCCTAGTACTTACCTGAACCAAATCTTCCTCCAGCGATGTCCACGACTTCCTCAGCCGTCCGGGACTTCTGATTGGCTAAGACACATCAGTGGTGCCATTGGCTCCCGCTGCTGTTAATCAAAATCAGTTAACCAATCAGAAGAGCGGGGCGGGGCAGAAACCAGGGCTCCATGTCTGAATGGACACAGAGCAAGCTGGGGGGGGGGGGGGGCGGAGGGAAGATGGAAGGGCCAGGAAACCCAAAGAGGGACCCAAGGAGGAGGATCCAGGCTGCTCTGTGAAAAACGACAGCACAGAGCAGGTAAGAATAACATGTTTGTTATTTTAAGAGCAAAACAAAATAAGACTTTACAATAACTTTAATCATTTTCTGACTCTGTCGATCATAGCCCGTAAGGAGAGGGGGGGTGGCACCAAGCTGCACTGTGTGTGTCTATGAACACACAGAGCCCAGCTTGGGATTGTACTCACACATGTGCCCTCATAGCAAGCAACACTCAGAAGAGGGGAGTGTCAGGAACCATGAATCAGACTGAGACAAAAAAAACCACACTTTTTAATAAAATGGTAAAATAGTATAAACAGAATAAATGTGGTCAAAACATAGTCAGGGTACGGTAACCAGAGCGGGTAGTCGGAACAAGCCAGTAAAACTGGAATTCAGAGAATAGCGTAGTCAGAAGCAGCAAACAGAATCAGGAGCCAGAAGGGAAGTCAACCAGGCAAAAGTCTGACGAGACAACCGATAAATTTGACGGACCTAGTCTAGAGAAATGAGAGACGACACAAAAGGACAATCTGAAAACGGACCAACTGAAGGGAAGACCGAGGACTAAGACAAACGACGAAGACTGATGCGATAAGAGACTTAAGGTCAAAATGACCGAACAAGGCTGATGGGCGAGACCAATGGCATGGGACTGATACAAAACTGGTGTAAATAAGACAAATATGATAAAATGGTAAAATAATTTTTCACACCAAAAAAAACAGAGTCAGACTAAGTACCAAGGACTGTGAGGGGAGAAGACTCAC
>BLSH010191431.1:432824-444641 GCA_018402905.1 Glandirana rugosa
ACTATATACCATCCAATACTGCTAATCCCACACGTCCAAGTGCAGGCAGGGGTTTGCACAGACAACTACCATATTACACTTTGGCTCAGCACTTCAGCGAATGCACAAAACAAAAAACAACAGAATACTGCAAAACACTAAACAGACTACAGGTCACCTGATTCTTCATAGAACTTTTTCATCTCTCATCCAGTCTGCTTCTCAATCTCCCACTCTATCATGCATTCCCTACTTTTTCTTTTGGCAGTTGCATCAGCTCTCCTTAAACTCTCTCTTGTTCACACCTCTTCTCCACCCCACCATATATATCACCCTCACTCCTCTCTTCACCTTATTACTGCACTCAGCTCTTGCTACTTCTGGACCCACATATCAATAAAACATCCAGGACACTGGGAAGTGTTCCCCGCACATAAGACACTCCTATATCATTTCTCTCACCCTTCTGCGTCTCCTAACTTTGGGAGATATTTCCCCAAATCCAGGACCACCATCATTTACCTTTGGACAACATACTTGGCACCCCCAATCCTCTGACAGCAGGCGCAATCCACACAATCTAATTTCTATTCCTCTTCTGCCTAGAACCAGCCTCCCCTTCTCCTGTGCCCTTTGGAATGCCCGCTCTGTTACAAACTCACCACTGTCCATGACCAATTTATCACAAACTCCTTCAACCTACTTGCAATTACGGAGACCTGGCTTCAAGATTCTGACTTTTCTTCGTCAGCTGCCCTCTCCCATGGTGGCCTCCTGTGGACTCAGTCTCCTAGGCCTAGTGGACAGAAAGAAGGTGGTGTTGGATTCCTCCTATGTCCTCAAAGCACTTTTCAAGTTCTTTATCCAGCCCCTCTATGTCACTCTCCTCATTTGAAACCCACTTTGTCTATTTTCAGTCCTCCCAAGACCTCCTGTTCTCCAGCTCCCTTGTCACCTTCTCCCATGCTCGCCTCCAGGATTTCTCCAGAGCTTCTCCCATCCTTTGGAACTCCCTACCCCAATCTGTCCGACTGTCTCCTAATATATCCATCTTTAGACAATCCCTGAAAACCTCTTTAACCACTTCAGCCCCGGAAGGATTTCCCACTTCAGGACCAGAGCACTTTTTGCCATTCGGCACTGCGTTGTTTTAACTGACTATTGCGCGGTCGTGCGATGTTGTACCCAAACAAAATTTGCATCCTTTTTTTCCCACAAATAGAGCTTTGGTTTGGTGGTTTTTGATTCCCTCCCCGTCATTTCTGATCGCCGCTATAAACAAAAGAGCGACAATTTTGCAAAAAAACCCAAATGTATTACTTTTTGCTACAATACAAGTGCACAAAAAAAAAAGAAATATAAAAAAAAAGTTTCCATCGGTTTTGGCCAATTTATATTCTTCCTCATATTTTTGGGATAAAAAAAATAAATAATAAAAAAAAAAAAATCGCAATCAGCGTTTATTGATTGTTTGCACAAAAGTTGCTGCGTTTACGGATGATGAGAATTCATTTCTGGGGTTTGAATTTTTTTATTTTTTTACTAGTAATGTCGGCAATCTGCGATTTTTAGTGGTACTGTGATATTGTGGCGGACATGTCGGACCATTTTGACACTTTTTTGGGACCATTGGCATTTATATAGCTATCAGTGCTAGAAAAATGCACTGATTACTGTGTAAATGCCATTGGCAGTGAAGGGGTTAACCTGGAGGGGGCTCTCTAAGGGTTAAATGTGTTTCCTGGGCGTATTCTAACTGTATGTGGGCTGGGCTGGCAGGGGAAGGGGAGTGATGACGGCTTCCATATACAGGAAGCGTGTGATCACAGCCTTTCCACCTCTAACAGAACGGAGATCCGTGTTTACTTACACGGACCTCCGTTTTTTCACTGCGGGGGGCCATCGTGGGTAGCCGGTGGCGATCGAGTCGGCTCCCTGCCCCCCCTGAACACAGTGAGCGCACGCTCACAGTGAGATATATCACAGCCGCCATCATATGATGGTGGTTTGCGATATCGAGCCACTTTGTCGCCGTCAGACTGCAGTCGGCAAGTGGTTAAAGAAGGCTATCCTGCTTCTATCTAATACACTGTCTTACTTTCTACATCAGCTTATCCCCCACAGCTATTACCTTTTGTATCAATTGACCCTCCCTCTTAGATTGTAAGCTCTAACAATCAGGGCCCTCTGATTCCTCTTGTACCAAATTGCGATGCAACTGTACGGCCTGCCTTCTTTTTGTAAAGTGCTGCGCAAACTGTTGGTGCTATATAAATCCTGTATAATAATAAGTGTAAGTCAATTCTAAACACTGTCTGATGGTCACATCTAATGATGAGATTGATTCCACCTTAAACATAGTATTGTCTTCTGTACCTGACACACTACAGTCAGATGACAAACATCAAATAGCTGAATAGCCTTACTTCTGTATTTACTCAATGCATTACATAAGTTTTACTAATGAGCCATTAATCCAGAATAAGGTTGGTATGCTGGTTTATGGGATAAATGGGCTTCGGGACATCTAGTAATTAAGTGTATCCCAATGGGAGGAGGAGATGAGCTAAATGTAGATTGTTGCCTGGAAGTGGCCTATGGCATTAGCCCTGCTGGGAAAACCTGTAAAACCAAATGACTTCAGAGCCTACAGCCGGTACCTGGTACTAACCCATAACAAGCCTCTGTCTCCATGCTCTACTCCTCAATGCCTACTAGCCGTATGTTTCTTTGTAATACAGTACGGATATTTCCCAGCAATGATCACAGTTTCCTCTGGGGGAGAAGTGGTGAGTCACACATCCCGCTCACAACTAAAAGATCGTTAGGTAGATTCCATCCAATATTCCTACTGTCATTGCTCTGCAGCTTAGCAATGTAGATGGAGTCTGAAATGAGGTCTCTCTTGTATCTTCTGACTCAGAGCCAACAGAAATGGGAGTCTGCATAAAGCTGTGTACCCTGAACCACAAATAAGACATAGCTTTCTTTTACTTTTCGCAGCACGTTTACAATAAAAGAAAAAAAAAAAAATCATCTGCTGAAGATCGCTATTCCCCCACTTAAAATTAATTGCAGCAGAGAGGACTTTAGTGCAGAAGGGCAGTAGAATCTTGGTGACAGGCGTCTCTTCAATCCTGGGTTCCAGACGAACAATAGCTTACAGATCTTTGTATAACGCAGAAGCATCTTACAAGTTTATGTATCACTGTACCTCTGGGAGGCATTGTGCTTGAACTATTCTGTGCTGTATCTTTATCTTGGACTATTAATTCTATTTTTATCTTGGCACACACAGGAAGTGTTACTTCAAAACTTTTCATCCTTGTGGCAGGACCTGCCGAGTTTGGCGAACGGCCTTTCTGCAGAGCCCGATTCCAGCATTTATTGTACCCCCTTCCAAAAAGTTAGCACACAGAGCTCAAACCGTACAGGCAATAAGCTCTGGTTACCAAGGTCTACAACTAGAAGAAATAGGGAACAGCATGGGTCTTCACTACTTCCATTCCTGTTGTAGGTTAAACCACGGCACAGAGCCTCTCAGGGGTAAGAGACCCGAGAACCGCAGGTATTATACTGTTCATAAAGTCTGCAATTAGGATGAAAGAAAGAAAAACACCCACACTATAAATAATTATGCAATATTGAATACGCTTTACGGTCCCATATGCTAGAGCTGCACAATTAATCGTTAAAAGATAGTGCTTTCGATTCAAACCCCCCAATCTTAATCCGGCATTTACACGATTCATGTAGGTGCAGAGTCGTTGCCTGCTCATAGCTGTCAAAATAAAATAAAAAAAGCAGCCGGAAAATGTAATTAACAACATTGCTCAGTGCTGAAATAAAAAGATAAAAAAGAAACATTGTATCTTATCTGCTCAGCGCTAGAAAAGACAGGTAAAAAGAAACATTGTATCTTGGCTCTTTCACACGTGCGAACCGTTCAGGTCCGCCTGTTCGTTTTCACGCAGACCCAAACGGACGCTCCATGCACCTCTATGAAGCGACAGATGTCAGCGGTGACATCCGATCCGCTAAATACAGACAGATGGAAACCCTATTTTCCATCCGTCTGGCGAATCAGATGAAAGCGGACAGGCGGTCTGTTTTCATCCGATCCCCCACATAGGAGAGCGGGGCTGACAGATCCATCTCCACACAGTGAGCAGAGACAGACCTGTCATCCGCTGGCTCCGTGGGGATTAACGGAGTCTGTGAAAGGACCCTATCCTGTCCGGTTTATTAATTTACAGATCAAAGGGATGAACTTTGGTCTGCAAATGAAATCAGTTTAAAGCAACCTTGTCAAGTTATAAAAGAAAAAAAAAAAAATTTAAAACTTTTTTTTTTTAATTACATTTTTCCCCTGATTAACCCTTAATTTACTCTAATCAGCCTTATTAACTCCTTACTCTCCTTATCCATTTAATTATTTTCATGATTTTTTCTATTTGCTTCTATTTTATAAACTATTAATTATAACTTTTTTTGTTTGCTTTGTTCATTAATATTTTTACAGCTTTAACATATAATTTACAAGCTCACATTGAAAAAAGTGTCATTGAAAAGTGCAAAATTAAAAAAAAAAAAAAAGATTTAATTTGTAAAATAATTTTTCAACGCTTTGTACCATTGTTCACAGCTGAAGTGTAAACAAAAAAGTTGCGGTAGATATCGGTAATTGGCATCGGCAAGTACCCTGATATAACTTAATGGCATTTTTTTATTTCTTTACACATTACATTATTTTTCATTACATTTCTTTAAATTTGATTTTAGCAAAGAGTATTAGGTCTTATTTTATCACCATCTTATTTGATAACCTAACCTTTAAAATAAAGTTCTTTAGAATTGTGTTTCTTTATTCAAAGCAAAAAAAAAAAAAAAAATTTGATTCTCATTTTATCCAGAAATGCGCAGCTCTACCGTTTACAGAACAAATGAGCATAAATAATTAAAAATCATGTAAATGTATGACACCTCCTTGGGGGCCGGACCTCGGAGCTCTGACCACCCTTTTGCCCCTTTCCCTCCATAGACCTCACTAGAATTAAACCTCAGATCAAAATTTGCATGCTGCATCACAGATATTCATATCATTTAAGAACCTGTACTGGACATCAGGAATCCAGTTTCTAGATGATTCTGAAAATAAAAGAAACCATTTTTATTTTCTGTTACATTCGTAAAGACCAGAACAGAATTGTGAAAGTTTGCTCACTTTTAGTGATTTGGGATCTTGGTCAGAATTGCCTAGATTCTGCCCATGATTTCAAACCACACTGCAGTAGTGGCAAAATGCACCACGTGTGTTTGGGTGACTATGAATTCTAATGGCACCAAGATGCAGTGTGTTTTTTTCCTGGACTCCCAAAAGTCTGCTTACACTGTGTGCAAGGAAAGGGCTTTTGAGAGATGCAATTCTGAGGGTGTGCCTACATCAGTAAGAGCTTGCATAATGCTGATCCCCATTGCAGCAGCTGAATCCTGGCAACGCCGGCTTCTCCTCCTCTCCCTCCCGACATTCAGCTGCTGCAGGGAGGAAAATACAGCCATCTGTTCCACTAAATGAAGCCCCTGCCGCCGTGTGCTCCCTTGCTGCCCGCTGCAGGAGATGAGATGTGTCAGGATGAAGAGGCTGGTAAATATGTCATTTACCGGCCCGTTCCTTTTCTGAATGAACACAGTCAGTGATCAGTACCAATCACCCACTGTGTCCATTTATAACCCAAGCATAGAAAACTTTTTTGAGGGAAAAAAAAACAGGAAACCACTCAGTGCAGAGCACTTCCCATTAATTCACTGTCCAGTGCAGCTGAGGCTGCAGAGAAAGGGACTGGGGAATCTCTGTCCTCAGTCCCTTTCTCGGTCTCAAAGGTGAGACATCAGAGGTCCATTTAGGGCCCTAATATTTCATCAAAGCCCCCCTTATAGGGCTCCTAAAAAAATTAATAAAATAAAATACAAATAAATTACTGACACTGCCCACTTTTAAGGTAGGCTAAGTTTATATTTTTACAATCACCTTTGTTTTATTATATTTTCCTTACTCTTTTGTTGGTGTGTTGGAAGCCCAGTAATCTTTGATCTCTTTCAATTTGTTAAGGTAGATTTCCACTTCGTAAAGGTTGCCCACTCCTGCTCTAGAAGGCAGACGGAGGGTTGGGGGGGGAATTTGGGTCGTAACTATTTGAATCTTTTAAAGCAAGTCTGTGTTCACTGTCTAACTATGGCAATCAAAGCAGATACAATGTGTACCTAGTTAAAGAGGGCTTCTCCCAAAATAATTTATACTTACTAGGGATGCACCGATACCAAGCATTTGCATGAGTATTGGTACTCATGCCAATGCTCCCGATACCAAAACCGATACATTGCAGTGCAATTTGCATCAATACAAAATGAATGGGCGCAAATCACACTGCAAAGTATTGCACGAGATTTGATCAAGAATCCAAATTGCATGGGATTTAGCTTTAGGCCCCTATTCCAGCAATGACAATGCAACGCAGACATGCGTAGTGGGATATCAAAGCTCTAATGTGAAATAAAATTCAAGGAAATTTGCTAGTGTTCTAGATTTGAATGGCTACCTAGGCACAGACAAGAGACTTTGTTATTCTGAAACAGGTTTTCAGAACCGGGGTTCCATGAAACCCTAGGGTTCCTCCAGAGGTTGCTAGTTGTTCCATGAGCAATTTCTGCCTCTTAGATAAGTCCCCACAGACACCAGGGACCTATTTGGCTATCAATAAGGGGGCAGTTCATCCCAATGACCACCAACGTATACCAAGGAATTCTTCCCACGGACCATCAGACTAATCATGAATCATGAGCTGTAGATCGAGTCATTTTTGGAAGGGGGTCCCTGAGACGAGAAAGTTGTTTCAAGGGTTCCTCTGTGTTGAAAAGGTTGAGAAGGCTGTTCTGAAGGCTCGTACAACCCTGTCGTTTATGCTGTATGAGGCTGCAGTCCGTCAAGGTTTGATTTGATACATATTCACTATACAAATGGAGCAGTAAAAGAAAATCTAAACCACATTTATAGCGTCAAATAACTTTCTTTTATATGCAATCTCTTCAGTGTGCGCCAGAAAGAGGCATACAAATAAAATGTCAACCGAACAATAAGATCATGTTAAAAGCATACTGAATCTGCTTGGGTTTCTAAAAGGAGACTTCATACTGGACCCAAAGGAGCATGTGTACCAAAGAGAGAAAGTTCATTAGATTTCCCATTTTATATGGGTCACGTTACAAGACATACTTACATACATAAGTCTGGTATATCTCGGCATTTAAAGCCCTCACTGCTGCAGTTGAATTGTGTTTTTGCAGCTCACATTCATTATGTACTTGTTCAAAAAAATTAAGAAAACACTCACATTCAGGATGGAAAGAAGAAAATCAATAGTGGTAATCATCATCATCATCATCCCACAAAGGAAACAAGCACAGGGAAAAAAATAAATCTTCCCTGATATATGGAAAAAATGAGGAGCAAAGTAAGAGGTCAACATTGCAAACTGCACATATACAGTATGAGTCAGACAGAAATGCCAACTTAAAGGAAACAAATGAGGGACCACAATACCAAGAGCCCTTTCACACTGGGGCGGGCAGGGCATTGGCGGTAAAGCGCCGCTAATTTTAGCGCTTTGGTGCAGCTATTCGGGCGGCAGAGGGGCGCTTTTAAGCCATAGTAAGGGCTTAAAAGCGTTGGCACGCAGTGCTTCCAAAGCAATTTGTAGCCGCTTCGGAGGCGCTGCCCATTCATTTGGGAGCAGTATATACACAGCTTGCAAACAGCCCCAAAAATGCTGCTTGCAGGACTTTTTCTAATGTCCTGCAAGCGCACCGCTCCAGTGTGAAAGTACTCGGGCTTTCACACTGGGGTGGAATGGGGGGAGTTTTTCAGGCGCTTTACAGGTGCTATTTTTAGCGCTAATGTGCCTGAAAACCTAAATCGAAGAAAACATCAGGGGATATTTGTATTCAATTAAAAAAAAAAAAATTACACCAGATATGTCAGAAATACAGAATAAAATTGTTATTGTTTGACAAAAAATAAAAAACAACAGCGATTTCAATGGCAGAGGCACCCATTGGGATATGTGGTGTGTCATCGTATTTGACAAACATCAAATCAAAGATGCATTTTGTGGCCTAAAGCCCGTGGTTCTAAAGCCTAAACATTTTTACCTTAAAGTGATTGTAAAGGCCTCCTCTTATCGGGTCCCTCTTCTACTCTCCTGGCCCCTCCCTCTGGCGAGTGCCCCCACAGCCAGCAGCTTTCTATGGGGGCACCTGAGCCGAGTCAGAGCTCTGTGTATCCATTCAGACATGGAGTCCTGACCAGGCCCAGCCTCCTCTCTCCCCTGATTGGCTGACTGATTTTGATTGACAGCCACGGGAGCCAATGGCACCGCTGCTGTGTCTCAGCCAACCAGGAGGAGTGTCTGGGACAGCTAAAACACTCGTGGACAACGCTGCAGAGAGAAGGGGCTCAGGTAAGTAATTAACGCTGGGGAGGCTGCCACACACAGGTTTTTTTATCTTAATGTATAGAAAGCATTAAGATAAAAAAGAAAAACCTTCTGCCTTTACAACTCCTTTAATGCAGTTTGCAATCCCCTGTAGAATGTATACTGAGCTGGGCATGTGTAGCTCAGTTTACATTCCTGTACACTGTCTGCTGGGATGACTGCAGTCCTACACATGCACGGGAATGACTGGCCAATCAAGACAGTTGAAGACTGGCACCTAGAAGAAGCCAGGGAGAAAATGCTGGTGATGGGGAGAGACCTCACAGGCATTAGACCTTTGGAACTGGAAGGCAAGTATTTTTGCTATTCGTCCCGCTTTAGTAATAGTGGCAATGGCAGGCTGAACACCGGCATATTGAAAGACCCATGAAGGAGCTAATGTTGGGCAATGCTGAAAGGCCCAAACTGTGACTAAACTGCTGGACTGGTACACGCCCATGCATCTTTTTTCTGGTGATCCTTACTTAAAGTGGATGTAAACCCACTAGTCAACCAGTATAAACTAATGGCACAGTATTCATGTATAGGTACATGCAATCCTCCTGCATGTATCCCTACCTTGCAAATGCCACCCCTTTCAGCAGTAGCAGCCTTGCAAAACACTGGAGTGGGTGTCTCTCTTTGCTGAAGCTCGATGGGTGGAGTAGTGATGTCACAAGACTCCCCACCTAGCTCTATACTGAGAGCTGGAGGAGATGTGAGGGGGGAGTGTGAGGCTCTATATGTTCCATGCAGGAGATAAGAAAATGATCTGTCCCTCACAGCACAGGATGAAACAACTCTTTTTCTCCCTTAGTCTGTCTCTTACTGAAAAAAGATAAGAGCATTGCTCAGAGCTGGATTAACGCTTCGTGGCAAGACTGGGCACGGGCGACATGATATCCTCTCTTGTACAAGGTAGAAGTGTTGGTAATTTTTTTTTTTTTTCGAGTTTACATTCACTTTAAGACTTAAGATTAATACTAAGGTGATCCTTACTTAAGGCTAGATAAATGAACGGAGACTTCAAGAACAAGTTACTTAAAACTAGGAACTCAATGGCATTTTTTAAAGACTTGCAAATGCAACTCAACTGACAAGCATGATTTAAAAAACAAAAAAAACAAAAAACAGTTAGCAATTTTAACTTCTAAGGCTCAATGAATGAGTCTTGTGAGAAAACTCCGGGGGTCGCATAAGGAGAATCAGCAGAAAAACTGAGGCTCCCTAAAATCAGTTTATCACCAATGGAGTAGGACCAATGGGCGTTAAGTTCTGGAGCATCAAAACCATTTTTTCTATGCCCTCTGAAGGAAAACAATCTCATAAAACTCGTCTTAACTTTCCTTTAACAGCTTTTATCTCCATACCAAACTGCGAAAGCTTCCTCAATATTCAGGCTTTTCAAGCTGCATATCAAAAAGGACACTGAAGCCTAAATCCCATATCTGTTGAAGAAAATGGCTGGCAGCGGTTGTAAAACTGCTCCCAGGTTGTAGCTGCTCTCAGAACGGACTGCGGTTGTCCTGGCACAATTTCCCATTAACGAACAGTATGGAGGCCTCCCTTCCGCCTCATTTCCATAATGAACAGAGGATTCTCTCGCAGGCTCACAACGCTTATGTCACCTTGGGGATCCATTCGAGAAAGAGACAGAAAGTGGCTAACGTTTGTAGGTTTATTTTTTGTTTGTTTCTCGAAGCCTTCTGAATTATTTACCGTTAAAGCAGCCTTAACCATCTACTGTCCGAGCGAAGAGTTTTCACTAAGGTTCGCCAGTAATGTGGTTAAGCGATTCCAAGCGCTATGAAAGCTGGCAACAGCAGGGTTACACTTCCATCATTCCCCAGACCCCTAAATTTTTACCTGAGGTCCTCTGTAAACACAACCTCAGCCAATGCAGAAATAACGTGACCCTGGGGAACCGGGGTATAAAAGCTTGTGGCTGTACCAGAAATAAAACGTCTCCCAAGCCTCCCCTCCCTTTACAGCTTCCACATGCATCAGTTCACTTTGTACACAACGTTATCCAGGAGGCGGCACTGAAATTTCAGATTTTCCAACAGTTGCCTTCTAACTCTAATCAATGTGCGATGGATAGGACGTTACAGCTGTAAGCAGCAGTAAACTTGTTTATTATTCTGCAAGAACATGTGCTGCAAATTCTCTTGCTGCAGCCACTAGTGGTGGGCTCACTTACTGGATGAGACATAGAAATGGTTTAGAAGTTAAAAGAAAGGTATGGATTACGGTATGTTAAAAAAAATGCAAACTTACCTAGGTGGATGCAACATCGATCTGATGCAGCTTCTGCCCCCACCCCCCAGCTCTACAGTGAGAACTGAGCGATCAAACACCGTTGATACTCCTGTCATCCACAGGAGAAGTGTAGCCAAAACAGCTTTGGCTATACTTCGCCTTTAAATGCACAGCAACAAGCTAACACATGTAACCTGTGTTGCAGTAATGAGTGAGTCAATGGTGTGCTTTACCACAAGCATGGCTGTAGAAGAGTGTGCTTCAGCAATGTAGCTCGAATGCACACACTCTGCAGTGCACCACAATGTATGGTAATGCACAATTGGGTTTTGTGATTTGCTGCACTTGCTAAAAATTGTGCATATCTGGTATTTTTTTGGACATTTTGCTGCATTGCTAAGCCATTCATTTTAAAAAAGGTAAATGCAGCGCTTCAAATATTTAAAGCTCTTGTATTAAGCTGGAGAGCCCAGCAAAAAAAAAAAAAAAAGTGCACAAAGTGCATAAATCCACAAAAGTGCAGGAGGGTGATCTGTCACCAAGGGAGGGTTCATAGGGCCTCATACCCCAGCGGTTGGACCACTTTGTTAGAAGATGGTCAAAAAACGCTTTTGGTAATGATCCATAATATTGACTCCACAAGGTCACTTTCACAGACCTTAATCTAAAAGGAAAAGGTAACCGCCAACCTCAGTTATAATACCTAGTAATGGTTTTCGCAAAAAACTGGTAGAAGATTGTTTCACCAGGTTGGCGACCCCATACTCCGGGATACTTGGGAGGGAACCACTGTCTAGTGGGAGGACGTGAAAACACCTAAATACGTGAAACACGTGAAAAAAAAAAAAAAAACGACCCGAGAGGTCGAATTATGTTCTCGAAATTTATAAACTTCGCGACGTAAATGGAAAAAATTTTACTTACCGAATCGTTACGTCGTTTTACAGGTTTTTTTATGGTCTATACGTGTTAAAAATCGTTCACGTCGTTTAGTGTTTTGGGTTAACACGTAATGGTATGTAACACCACGTGACGTCTCACACACGTAAGC
>BLSH010191431.1:468184-480905 GCA_018402905.1 Glandirana rugosa
CGCTGAGGATTTGCCGGGGAGGGAGGACCGTTAGAAGACCCTGTGCAGTGTCCAGGGTCATCTAACGGACCGGCAGGCAATCTACTGGGACCTGTGACGTGTCCCAGAAGATTGCCAGGAGGGAGGGGCCGTTTAGGAGTCGCCGCCTAGGCGGCACAGAGGCAGAAGGTGGAAGAGGGACAGGAAGTCCCTCTGAAACCTGGGGACACACTCCCCCCCCCCCCAAAAAATTACATGCCAAATGTGGCATGTAAGGGGGTGAGGAGTGCTTAAAGCGGAAGATCCATTTTTGGGAGGAACTCCGCTTTAAAAAAAAACAACAAACAAACCTTTACAACCCCTTTGAAAGTAATATTTCATGTGGAAATTAAAGAAGGGCTGGACGGCCGCACTCCAATTCAATCACCTTTATTCCATGTAATACAAGCAAATCATCATACAGAAAGTAGTGGTGAACAGGTACAGCTAACACGTTTCACACCAACTGGTGCTTAGTCATAGCTTAATATAGCGAATATTTGATGTGACCTTTGAAGATATATTTGTTTACTGTTCTGTATTGGAACCATTGATCTTTATGTAGACATTTCTAAAGTGAATTGTATCAGGGATGCGATTCACAGCCTTAGATAAGGACTGATGTGACAAAACTCTTCTTAAAGGCAAAAAAGCACATTCAGCCATGCCAAGCTGATCAAGATTTTCCAAAAACGCCAATGCAAAACATGAGCATTGCCATGCCAAACTGATCAAGATTTTCCAAAAACACCACTGCAAAACATGAGCAGTGTCATGGCAAGCTGACCAGGATCTCGCAGGAGCCCATGCAAAACCAGAAATGATGTACGGCGCTGCGGCCCCTAAAGGAAAAAGTGAAATTAGATATAGGCATAAATCAGGTTAGTGAAAAAAAAATAATAATTGCCAATTCATTTTAAGGATTCACATTAGTGCTGCAGTGTGAGGAGTGAAAAATGTGGGTGGAACTCTGTTAAAATAGGCTAACAGACATTGCTGCAGTGTGAGTACCATATCACCAGAAGCAAGAGTAACAGGTCAATGACTCTCAAGTAGAGAAGCCGGAATAAATTTGACAGCTTCAGAGGCTGAAGCTTGAAAACAAGACAACAGCAGATCTCCAATTACTTCTTCAGTGGCTGGGCTTGTCAGTGTATGGACTCCTCTTTGCTCAGCGAGGGATCGATCCGCTGGTTGATAGATCTGCCTTCGCTCACTGTGCAGAGACGGACCCGTCAAAGCCCTGCTGTCCTCTATGGAGATCGGATGAGAACGGGCCACCTGTTAGTTTTCATCCGATCCGATTCTCCAGAAGGATGGAAAGTAGGGTTTCCATCCGTCTGGTTTTTACAGACAGGATCGGACATCGCCGGATGTCAGCGGACATGTCACCGCTGACATCCACCACTCCATAGAGCTGAATGGAGAGTATGATCAGGTCCGCCTGAACAACTAGCAGGTGGACCTGATCAGAACGCCCGTGTGAAATAGCCCTTAATTATATACATACAATGGATTAATCATGTATTACACTAGACTGCAGTTTATCTTGAAACAAAGTTTTTTTTTTTCCCCCCCTTCAAATACAGTGCTGAGTCACAAAGATGTGGCAGATAGAATAAGCATTTCAAGCACACAGCGAGCCATGTGTGTGGCTTCCCACTGGAAGTCAGGAACAGCGAGATGAACCCAGTGGGGAGTACGCAGCTTCACTGCATAAGACTGTATGAAGTTAAGGCTGTGACAGACTTATCCGCCTCTAAAACAAGACTTCTATAAATTTCTGGGTTTCGGCAAACCGCCTGACATGCAGTAAAAATCAGGAGCAAGGCATTCCGCAATAAAATGTCGGAGCTGTCTGAGGGCCTGACAAGCTGGGGCTGAAAAATGAGCCATGCAGCTTCCAAAACCCACGGATGGCAACTTAATAGAGGTGCTGAATTTATTTCAAGGCTCTGACGCATGTGTCTTCTGTAGCAAAGATAACCAGCCACTTAAATCAACAAATTCTTTTATGTGTGGGCAAGGTCAACTGTGAACTTCCATGCCGTTTATTTTACAGCATTTTTTTTTATCTCATACAGTGCAAAAAAAACGGCGCATAAAACAAAAAAGTGCATCAACTCAATGGGGTTCTATAAAGACTGGCTGGGGGGAAATAGATTGTACATTTACTACCGTGTGCAACGTACACAGATGACCAGATCATTGTATACTATGTTTATTTGCCTTCAAAGATATCTCACTTGTGTTCAAATAAAGTAAGCTAGATTGCATTACACTGAACTAGAAGTATAACAGGGAAACCAAAGGAACTAAATCATAAAGACATCATAAAAAAATTACATAAATTGCTGGACGGCCACTCTCTGTTGCAATACCATTTTATTGGGAAAATTGGTATATCCAGACAATCACCACAAGGATCAGAGGTACAGGACAAGAGCTAACGCGTTTCACATCATAGGAGATGCTTAGTCATAGCTCTGACTAGCTATGACTAAGCATCTATGATGTGAAACGCGTTAGCTCTTGTCCTGTACCTCTGATCCTTGTGATGATTGCCTGGATATACCAATTTTCACAATAAAATGGAGTTGCAACAGAGAGTGGCCGACCAGCAATTTTTGTGATTTTCCTGACCTATTGCAGAGCCAGGACCTGTGAGTACTTAACAGAGGGGTGGCGTTTAGAGGATTGCATACAGACCTGGAGCGGTGTGATTCCCTATAAAGACATCATACCTATATTAAAAAATAATCATGGATTTTAGCTGGCTAAGGCTCTGTATATCAAATAATTGGGAACTCCACTTTTTTTTATTTTTTTAACCACTTGCCTCGTCAAGCCTATGCTGACATTTCAAAGACACATGCCTTTACACACACATGAACTTTAATGGCATCCCAGTCTTAGTCCATAGGGTTCAATATTGAGTTGGTCTACCCTTTGCAGCTATAACAGCTTCAACTCTTCCGAGAAGGCTGTGCACAAGGTTTAGGAGTGTCTATGGGAATGTTTGACCATTCTTCCAGAAGCGTATTTGTGAGGTCAGGCACTGATGTGGGTGAGGTGGTCTGGCTCACAGTCTCCGCTCTAATTCATCCCATTGGTGTTCTATCAGGTTGAGGTCAGGGCTATGTCGGCCAGTCAGTTTCCTCCATCCCAGACTCGCTCATCCATGTCTTTATGGACCTTGCTTTGTACACTGGTCCAAATCATTTGGTGGAGGGGGGGATTATAGTGTGGGGTTGTTTTTCAGGGGTTGGGCTTGGCCCCTTAGTTTCAGCGAAGGCAACTCTTAAGGAGTCAGGATACCAAGACATTTTGGACAATTTCATGTTCCCAACTTTGTAGGAATAGTCCTGACCTTAACCCAATAGAACAACTTTGGGATGGATTTAATTGGCGACAGCAAGACAGGCCTTCTCGTCCACATCACAAATGCGCTTCTGGAAGAATGGTCAAACATTCCCATAGACACTCCTAAACCTTGTGGACAGCCGTCCCAGAAGAGTTGAAGCTGTTATAGCTGCAAAGGGTGAGCCAGCTCAATATGGAACCCTATGGACTAAGACTGGGATTTTTTTTTACACTAGATAATTACTTAGAATCCCCAAACAGAATATATGTTATGAACGCAAAGGCCCAGGGGGAAAAAATGTTAGCTGTTAAGTCTTTTTGTGTCACACAATATTTGCACAGGAGTTTTTCAAATGCTTTTTTTTTTTTTTAAGAATACAAATTAATTTTAATGCAAAACCCCCCCCCAAAAAAAACAATATAATAACCTATTGATGTTACGCTGAGTAAATAGATACCCAGCACATCACGATTTAAAATTGTGCGCGTGGTACTTAAATGGCGACGCTATAAAAGTCTTTACAGGTTAGAGTTTCACAGGAGGTCTGGTTCTAGAATTGTTGCTCTTGCTCCGATGTTCGCGACAATACCTCATGTGTTTGCTGTGATCGCCGTTTACATATGCGTGCAGGTCCGACATACACTTTCAAAGTAGGATGTGAGCACAGGGGAACAGAGGCACTTTCATTTTCTTTTTTCATTTATTTATCTAAATTTATTTTTTTCCCCACACCTTTTTTTTTTTTTATGTATCAACTTGATTGCTATCACAAAGAATGGACATCACTTGTGATAGCAATAAATATGACAGGTCCTCCTTACAGAGAGATCTGAGGTCTTACCCAGATCAGTTTGAGCAGATGCTTTCACAAGCCGGTAACGGCTAAGGTAAGTGACAAAATACTTTTTGCTTATGGTTCCATTCCTTCCTCATCTCTATAGTAAGCCAGCAGAACCACCAGCTTCAATCCTAGAATCCTTTGTGAAACAGGAGAGCCCAGGAAAGCAGGACAGGACCCACCTTCCTCCACATGTAAAAGCCAGTTACCCAAATGGGGCAAGTGGTTAAAGAGGAACCTACCCCCCACCCCCCAATGGGCTCTGCACTGAACTTGATGACATCAAAGGACCCATGAATGCTAGAACACAGTGAAGAAGAGACTGCAGGTCTAAGCCTAGAAAGGAGCTTGTGGGTGATGCAAAATCAGGTAAGTCCTGTTTCTGGTATCCTAGACCCAAGAGTTCTGTTTGAAAAATGCAGTGGACTTGTACAGTCACTTCTCTTCTCATAGCTATATATATATGCAGCATGAGATCATCTAAGATACTGCTGTCTCTGACTCTCAGGTGAAATGGTGAGATCCCTCCAATGCTTTTTGCTCAACAGAAATAAGCTGAGGACCCGTAGACCTGCAAAGAATGTTCCCCCTCCCTCTGCTTGATTCATTCTGTGGCTTGGTGTTCAAGCCACCTTCTAATCCTTCATGATTATTCCCCAGTCAGTCTTAAGGGGAAGCAGCTCTGACAAAAAGAAGCAAAGCCCTGCTCTTCCACCAAGATGGCCACCTTGACACAAAAAGACAGAGTAACTCAATAATGGACTAACAATCAGCTGTAGGGAGACCGTAGGCAATACGGTTTACTAATATTTTGCTCACCTTTTTTGGTATAGCTTCCACAGTTCAGGAAGCACATTGCCCTCTCCCCAACAGCACAAACTTATTTCCTTCACTCCCCCACTACTCAAATCAGCCATCAAAAGTAAAGATGTCATCAGTTTAATTTGGGTATACAGGAACATATGACAGTGTTTTGTTGTGCTGGTGCTTGAATTCCTCTTCAACCCTGTGTAAGCTCCATCTCAGGGGTCAGCAACCTGTAGATCAAGATCTACCAGTAGATTGTGGACAGGTGACTGGTAGATCGCGGTCTGGACTTGCTGACCTGCCATACCAGAGCACCAAACAGAGTGCAATGCAGAGGGACTGCATTTAAAATTGGTACTGTAGTAGGGAGCAAAAGCCACATAAGCCAATGCCTCTTGTCCCATGCAGAGTGATACCAACTGCACTGCACCTTATCCCAGCTAGCGGTCCCCTGAGTGGTGCCAACAGCAGGAGAGAGGAAATCTTCAGATCAGTGTGAAGCAATACAATGGGCATAATAGTATAGGGCTGCTTTCACACTGATGTGCTGCAAAATGCCTCAAGGGCTCATTCACAGGTGCAGCAGGCACTGCTGCTCCTCTGAAAAGCAATCCAAGTGTGTGACAGGTGGTCAGATGGTGGTGAGGCAACATGTTGCCTCACCACAATCTAAATTAAACCTGTGACTGCCACGCAATTAGAAGTTTAAATCAGGTGTGCGGAGGCGACGTTGTGCACTGAGATCTTTGACTTCTCCCATGTTGTTCAGGTAGATTTCCACCTCTTAAAAGGTTGCCTGCCCCTGCTCCAAGTGAAAGGATCCAGAGCCAACACAAGGCCGTCATACATTCCCAAAGGCTAAATGGAGCAGTGAGGAAACACTAAGGAAAGGTGTGTGTGTAGTTTGAGAGGTGGTCATTAAAGTGAACCAGTCAGGGGCGTTGCTAGGTCTACAAAAGATCTGGGGCTAGAGCCCATAGCAGCGAAGTAAAGAAAGACATACGCTTGAGCGGGCATGCACATGTAATAAAATAAATAATAATAGTAATAAATAAACGTATGTATGTATGCATGCATGCATATACACACACATACATATACAGAGTCTGCATTCCAGACTGGGACATACTTGCTAATTGCAGAACTGCATCCACCCTGTAAGAGACCCGGGGCTATGGGCCCCAGACTCGGGGCTATAGCCCCAATAGCCACCCCCTAGCAACGCCTCTGGTGAACCTGTTATTTTTCCTGCATGGCCCTATTAGTAGGGACTCTAAATATACTACCAAGTACTTATTACAACGTTTCTTAAGATCATACTAAAATAAGTTTACCCTTCCTTTAGTACTAGAGTTGGACTTTTATCATTAATAAAATATGGGGAGAAATTCTCCCAGTTAATTTTAAAACATCTATTGTACAGTGTGTAACTCTCTTTGGGGGCACCTTAAATGTCCATATCGCTATTTTTGGAATATTCATGACTTTTCCGAGATGTGGTGTCCCCATTTTTAATATCAAATCCACCCACCAATCCCATATATAATTTAACTATTTTTTATTGCAATAGAAGCAAAAGATATCAAAGTAAAAGTGCGGGTTTAAACTGTAAGATACCATACCAGGGGAGGTGAGTAAATACAGGAGTTGAGCTTTAGGACCAAACAGAAAGCATCACCTATACAAAAGCTTGATAAGACAAACAATTTAGTTTAGCCAGGCCAACACATGAAGTGCCCCCTTTCTTCCAGTTCTTCCCCCTATAATGCTAAGTATCTGATCAGTTGCTATATAGCACTACGGACTACCCAAGACAATTACCCGTAGACTTTTTTTTAAACGCCAGGAGAAAGGAAAAAAATAAATGCTTTTTCAGCCACTAAACCAAATGCAGACGTCTCCCTCAGCTCTGTGCAACTGAGAACTGCATCAATCCCTGTTGTCAGTTCCCGCATGTTGCGGCACTTAGCGGATAATTCTGTGCTTTAGAGGTTTGCTTTATTGGCAATGGGAGCCACGCTGCCCTTACGTAGGCCTGCCACAACACTAGCGTGCACTCTGCACCAAAATTAATTCCCATTTACACCGAATCCTCAGATGTGGGTTAAAAGGCTCCAATAAGAATCAATACGGCAGACTTGAAGGAGGTCTCTGGGGACATCCAGAGGATGCATCTGACGGACTGGGATGTTCTGACAATCAATGCGCACTGCACTGTGTTCACTTTTAAAGAGAGATCTAGTTAAAGAAGGGAAAAGACTGGGTAGATAGAGAACCGGAGAGACCAACCTTTAATTGGGGACATTCTGTTCCATTTCAACCAGTTGTGCCCAATAAATGGGACACAGGATATTTTCTTGGCAAGCACACATGTGGGTTGGTATTGAGCTGCTGCCCTTATAGTGAACCTATAGGAAAGTCATGGGAGGAGTGACAATGTACTTTTCATAGTCTGTTTTACCTTTAGAAAGCTATATTCTAAATGTGGCCTCTATGTGGAGATACAGATCCATCTGAAAATATGAAGACCGTGATTTTCTCCACACAATATGGCAGTTGAAAATGCAGCTTTCCTCAGAAATTTACACTGTTGTGGCATCTGACCAGCCAGCAACCTGATAGAAATGGTATGAATAGCATGACGGTACTCCTATAAGTGCTGGAGATTAGTCACCCACCCCTCCCCCCATCTTACTTTATGATTATGTTGAGTCTGAATATGGTAGTTGGCTGTAAACGGCCTTCTATTTGTTCTTCTTTAAATGGTGATCTTGTAAATGCATACCACGCATGCATGGATGTCATGACAACATTGTGCAGCACACATGACGTCGTCATCACGCAATGAGTGTGGTGGCCATTTTCAAACAATTCACTAAATTCAGTGCCTTGAAAGTGTTCATTGCCCTTGAAATTTTCCAACCAAAAAACTTAAATGGATTTTATGTGATAGACCAACACAAAGCGGCACAATTGTGAAGTGGAACGAAAATAAATGGTCTTCAAATTTGTTTTTACAAATACAGGCGGTCCCCTAGTTACAAACATCCAACTTACGAACGACTCCTACTTACAAACGGAGGAAGACAACAGGAAATCTCCCCCTAGGAAGGGAAATTCACTCCTGTAAGAGTTATTGTGGGGAAAAAGGGGTCTCCAATGAAGCTTTATCACCAATCCTTGTTTCCACAACCCAACATTTTCAAAACCCAATTATCATTGGGACAGAAAGTGAGGTGAAATCTTCTGAACAGAAACAGACAGCAAAACAAACATTACAGGGGTGTTAACCTTTCCCCATGCTATAAAAAAAAAAAAAAAAAGCTTAAAAATATTTTTTGCCTGAAGCTACACTTATATAATGTCTCTGTTCCGACTTACGAACAAATTCAGCTTCAGAACAAACCTTCAGTCCCTATCTTGTTTGTAACCCGGGGACCGCCTGTATGTGAAAAGTATAGCGTACATTTGTATTCAGCCCCCGAGTCAATACTTTGTAGAACAGCCTTTCTCTGCAATTACAGCTGCAAGCCTTTTGGGGGATGTCTGTACCAGCTTTGCCTATCTAGAGAGTGAAATTTTGGCCCATTCTTTGCAAAATAGCTCAAGCCCTGTCAAATTGGATGGAGAGCGTCTCTGAACACCAATTTTCAAGTCTTGCTACAAATTCTCAATTTGATTTAGGTCTGGACTTTGACTGAGTCATTCTAACACATGAATATGCTTTGATGTAAACAATTCCATTGTAGCTCTGGCTCTATGTTTAGGGTCGTTGTCTTGCTGGAAGGTGAACCTCAGCCCCAGTCTAAAATCTTTTGCAGACTAACAGGTTTTCTTCTAAGATTGCCCTGTATTTGGCTCCATCCATCTTCCCACAACTCTGACCAGCTTACCTGTCCCTGCTAAATAAAAAACATCCCCACAACAGGAAGCAGCCACCACCATGTTTCATGGGTGGGATGGTGTGTTATCCCTGACCTGTCTGGTGTGTTCCTTTGCCATCATGATGCTGTTTGTCCACTAAGGTTCTCTGAGGGCTTCACAGATTAGCTGTATTTATATGGAGATTCAATTATACACAGGTGGACTCTTTACAATTTGGTGACTTCGGAAAGGAAATTGGCTCCACTAGATTTTAGTTAGGGGTATCAGCGTAAAGGGGGCTGACTACAAATGCACGCCACACTTTTCAGATATTTGTAAAAAAAAAAAAATTGAAAACCATTTATCATTTTCCTTCCACTTTGTGTTGGTCTATCACATAAAATCCCAATAAAATACATTTATGTTTTTGGTTGTAACATGACTGACAAACGCGGGCATGAGATCCCTGCCCTCCTCACTAACTGGTGACAGAGGACCGGCCAATCTCACACCGCGCTGTCACTAACGTAACAATGCCACTCTCAGCTGCCTCCAGCACAAAGATTTTCCAGCATGCGGCACCACAATCTGTGTGCCAACAGCCTGAGAGCAATGGTTACCAGGCTAATTTAAGCAATTAACCCTTTCACTGTCACCACTGACCTCTGATCTGTAAAGCCAGGACTACCACCAATGTAGCATTGCCAATTATGATTTTAGAATAGTCGCCTGTAACACACTGTCACCACAGGCAGGTATATTCAGATGATGTATTCTAAACAGTAGCACTTCAAGAGCCAGGCTCATTTAGAGCTTTAGGGACAAGGTTAAAACATTTCAAAATAAGGTTTTAATAATGAAAAGGTCAAAATTGGTGCAAATAAAATATTTACAGAAAAAAGGTATTTCAAAGCAATAAAGACATAATACAGCAACACAGAGATAAGGTAGAATTTAAGGAGGGAAGATACTTGCAATCAGTGTCCTTGGGTTGAACAGAGCTTGGTCGATGATGGTTCTCAAACTTTGTCCTTGGCATCTCTTTTCTCTGGGATCAAAGGGGTGTTGACAGATCGCTTAATTGGTCAAGAGGCTTCGGAGGGTTGGTTGCTGGGGAGGTCACCATTTCATGACCATGTCCCAAGTACAGTTTGTGCATCTCTATTTACAGACTGCCATCATCAATATTATGGTCCAGCATGAAAGTTGCTTCAAATCAAATATAAACATGACAGGTTTCCGATGTCTATTTTATCTAGGAGGAAGAAGTGTTACCAGTGGTTCCCCATATGATCTGACATAGGGGTGTCTGGACTTGAAACTTTACAAAGTATCAGAGGAAACTAAAAATATGCCCATATTATGTCTGTGCTATTATTATTTTGGAAGTTATAACGCATGCTGACGTTTCAGGATTTAACTGCTAAACTGTCTGCATCTTATGTGGATTGAGCTTTTTACGACAGGTGTCTGTTAACTTTCTAGTCACTGAAGCACTAAGCAGACCATTTTATGGACCCGGAGATGTGTATTGGCAAACTGATAAGTTATGTCTGGTCTCAGTCACCAGTTTGTGTATTGGATAACTGAAAGGAAGAGGGTGGAGGCAAAGTCACGGTGGTATGCCCTTCACATACCAAAATAGCTGAGGTGAGCTTGAGACATGACAAAATGGCTTCTATGCACACAGCTAGGCCTCAGCTCAGTATGCAGGACTGTTACAATGACAAAATGTGGAAAATTTCAATGGGTATGAATATCTTTTCAAGGCACTGTAGGAGAAAAACAAACTCGGGTCACCATTTTTTTTCAATCTTGTGGGTTTAGTTTGCACCTCTTCTCATTTTGGTTGCTTCTTTTTCTTTATTTTATTTAAGCACCCTTGATGAAACTCTGGCCTAATGGAGTGAAACCTGCTGGGTCTTTTTACTATTTTTTATTTTTATTTTTCTATTACCATTAGATAAAATAAGGAACACAGTTAAAGCCGAAGTTTAGGTATGACATTTAAAGGCTGGTCTGATGCATTATGAATACAGGAGGTCAGGCACTCAGCACAGGAGCCCCGTCAATAGAATGCTTTGCATTTTCTGAAAGAAGGCAAAGTGTTTTGATTGAATGAAGTTGAGAGTCTGATGAAATCCAAAACTGGGCCAATATGTAACTATGTATAACCTGCTGATGCATGGAGTAGTTCTTTATAGTATGAGAAAAAGCCTGCAGTTATCTAAAGAATCTGGTGGTAGATTGCCCTTACCAGACAATTCTAAAGGTGCCTTTGTTGTAATTTTTATGAGAAGAGTGAAGTTAACCTTTAAAACCTACTGTTGGGACTGACACACTCCTGATTTACACATATTTAGTCCTCAAAAATTCACAGTTATTTATTCTCAGTACCAAAGTTCAAAACCACCCTCCATGGTGGATAGAAGTTAAAGGGGTTAAATCCCAAACACTGAAACTTGCCCCCTCCCAAATTACAGCAGATCACAGTACAAGAACGACAAAGCGTATTTCTTCACAGCATGCAATCACAGGCGAGATTTAAAGGATGTTCCAGATTGATATCACAATATCTTTCTTATCTGGTGGACACAGGCATACACACCATGGAAATGTGGATTTCACACAGGACAAGGGGAAAAATAAACACTGGGAGCTGCTTCAGCTGCTGACAGTCTTTCCTGGAACTAACCACAAGCTATTCAGATAAAAATGAATAATATAACAGAATACGTCAGGGAAAGCGCACAGGCCTGGCTCTCTGGGGTGAAAATCTACAAACAGAAGCTGGTCTTCAGAAACCAAACCAACCGCAGGCTTTTTCGGGATAGGGAAGACAACCAAAGTGCATCTCCAGGCAAAAAAAAATCAACATGAGAAGACTACTGTACATTTTCAGTCAGTCCATGAACCCAACTTGCTCTGTTTTTATGTCATAGAATTTACTTGTATTTTCATTGAAGGGCTGACAACACTTGCTGAAATGACCACAATGTTGTCACTACCCAGCACTGCATCTACTCAAATCGGCAGTACTTGAGGATATGGCTTCCTCTGACACGCAGGTTTTATCGCTGGAGAAATGCCAACATGGAGACCAGACTGGTATCAAAAGTTTCTCCTCTTATGTAATCAGCGAAGTTGTTAGCAAAAGGCAGAGACACAATGTCAACATACCATCATGCAGTAGTGCCAACTCCCACAAAGTCACTGGGAACGGAAGATGATTTAGGGGCCTCCGTGAAGCAGAAAGCGCTTGCTCAGTGGGGGATTTCTCCGCTGATCCCTGCTGAGCAGGCGGATGTCAGGTCTGTGTCTGCCCCACTATGCAGCGCGGATACCAACAGTCCCGCTCTCCTTTATGGGGTAATCGGATGAAAACCGACTCAGTTTCCATACCATCCACCAGATTAATGGGAAACAGGTTCACCAGCCGTCTGTTTTTGGCAGACAGGATCAGATCGGATGGCGGATGATGTGTCCGCTGACTTCTGCCACTATATATTAGAGACTGCAGGGTCAATTAGGTCCATCTGAAAAACTGAACGGATAACCCGTGTGAAAGGGGCCTAAGTGAAAAGGCAGCTTCCCACTTAGATACCACTGTAGCAGTAACCTCCTCCCACCAGCCACGGAGGAAGAGAGATCACAGGGAGGATTAGCAATCACGTGACTGCATGAAAATGGATAAATAAAGATATTTTGGAGGTCAGCCAACTTAAAGCGGAGTTCCACCCAAAAACGGAACTTCCGCTTTAAGCACTCCTCGCCCCCTTACACGCCACATTTGTCATGTCATTTTTTGTTGGGGGGGGGGGGGGGGGGGG
>BLSH010191431.1:487050-497388 GCA_018402905.1 Glandirana rugosa
ATGGAAGTGGTTAAATGGTTACGCCAAACTCTGTACACGTGTTCTATATTTACAAGGTGTGCTATTAAAACCCCTTCCTCACAAACCATTTGTATACTTTGGGTGCACTGTCCTTTAAAAGCTGAGAGCAGTATCTTTCTATAGCATTTCTAAACCGGAGATGAGCTCCATGATAACCAATGCATCGTCCAAAATCTTTAAGTCCTGAAAAACTATGCGTATTTACCCGTGAATATTACTGAAAACTATTCTTCATAAGCCATCTTGTAATTTATGTTCAGAATCCCTTTAAATACTTGAAAGACTTGAGCAACCCTGGGAAAATGATGGCGGTAATAGCGGATGGATCATTAGTTCTAACAAGCTTGCCATGTTGTCAACGATGTCATCTTAATCATTTAACGGCTGCATATGTAAATACATCTATTTGTAGCCGCGCACCGCCATTTTGGAAATAATTATTAATACTATTATTTGGCACACTGACTTGAGCACTATTAACTGGCTCCTTTCTAAAATATAGACATAAGCCGTCATTCTAGAGCAAGACAGATGGATACGGAGAAGTATACATCCGTCCCTATGAAATGAGGAATGTACGGTGTTTTAACAAATTGCTTCTCCTCTCCTTTCCTTTCGGAATTCATGGCTGTTATCTATTCTGTGGCGACATTAAGTATTATCTAACAGCCTCATTAAGCAGGAGCTGCTGCGATTTTCTTTTTCGGGAAACCATGAAAGTCATTGCAAATTTGCGAATGTGTCTTTCCGTCCGCAGGAGCCCTCTTGCGGAAATAAACAAAATCTCGTTTAACGGGTCTTCTTTTAAAGCTGTCACGCACCTACAGGTCGCTTACTAGATTTACATATATTTTTAATTGCTTCTAATTAAAATTTAAACTCTGCTTTAAATGTTTAAAACGGGGGCTCCCAGCACTTCCATTTCAAATCTTGGCTTTGAATCTGCTCTGTTATTCCTCTCGTGAATAATTGAAGGCCTTAAATGCTTTCCTGATTCGGCGGCCCGGGCTACTTGCACTTTGTGGCCTCACCTCGCCCTGCGGGGATCTGGTTGCAGGGTCATAGGCACGCAGCTATGGTTTAATTATGGGGCTTCCATGAGCTCTGTGATTTCATGTTCCAAGAGGACAAAACTTTAAACAGAGAAAGGCAATTATTTCAAAAATCACTTAAGATGCGTTTTAGATGGGTTTAGTTCACCTGGATTGACACTTCTCTTTTATCTGGTTTAGTATGTGATCTTCAGAAGCCCAAAAAAGCCACTTATCAAGGACACGTAATAGCCATTAAATTCTAATAAATTATTAGGCAGAATTGTACTCATCTCCAGGTAAAGGAAAGTAAAGAACCCAAAGAAAAAAAAAAAATGAAAGAGCTGTAAGACAGTGGAGATGGAGTTAGGGGGACATTTGATATCTGCTATGCATTTGATCAAACAGTTCTGTTCAGGTGAGACATAAATGTGTTAATCCCGGACTCATAAAAAGGCCCTTTTTATAATAACAAATCTGGATTTTCTTTTTTTTTGGCACAAGTTGTCAGCTACTCGACAGGCTTGTAGAATTGAGAGCGATGGGACAATAAATCCCATCCATGCTGGAAAGCCAAGCATCCATGCACAATGTATATCAGCTCGGAACACCTGAACGCAAGGTAGGAGGGGCCGTCTTAACGTCTCCAGTGTGTAATTGCAAAACTGAGCATATGAAATAATGTGGCAGGTGGATTATTTACTGGGAGAATGCAGAAATGGCTCTGAAGCCTCAACAAGCTGCATAAATCATTATACTGTGATGGATTATTAAAAAAGCTTCAATAGCTTAAAGAAAAAACAGTTTTGGACTCTGGGTATAAAGTAGTGGAAACAGCAAAAATCTGCAATACCCCAAACTAGTCAACACACATCACAACAAACTCTTATACACTATATTATCAAAAGTTTTGGGACACCTGCCTTTACACACACATGAACTTTAACCACTTCCCACCCGGCCACTGCACATAAACTGCTGGGTGGGCGCTTCCTTCTGAGTGGACATTCAGAAATAGATGGATGCCCGCATAGCACCATGATCCCGATGCGCTGTCACCCGGACACGGCGCATCTCAGATCGGCAGGAGGGGGCTGTGATTGGCCCTCCTGATCACATGATGGATGTGTCCAATCACAGCCATCATGTGATGTAAATAGAGAGCCATCTGCTATGTGATTGGCTCTCCCTTTCCTCACACGGAAGTGGCCAATGAGTATGAGCGTTTTTTGTTTTTTACACACTGATTACCAGCCCAGTGTCCCCACAACAGTGTCACCCCACAGTGTCCCCACGCGTCACCCCACAGTAAACACCCATCCCACATGTCCCAGTAAAATCATCTGTCCCAATGTCTGTGATCATACAAACCAATTATTATACACTTATCGGGATTTATTTTTATTTTATTTTTTTTACCAAAGACATGTAGCAGAATACATTTTGGCCTACATTTGTGACAAAATTAGATTTTATTGGATTTCTTTTAAAACAGAAAGTAGAAAATATTGTTTTTTTCAACATTTTCACTCTTTTTTTGCTTAGATCGCAAGGAATAAAAAAACGAGTGGTGATTAAATACCACCAAAAGAATGCTCAATTTGTGTGAATAATATGATAAAAATTTCATTTGGGTACAGTGTGGCATGACCGCGCAATTCTCATTGAAAGTGCGAGAGCACAGAAAGCTGAAAATTGGACTGGGAAGGAAAAGGATGAAAGTGTCCAGTATTGAAGTGGTTAAAGCGGACCTTCAGTCATGTTTTCAACTTTCCATCTATTAAATCTTTTGCCCTTGTTGTTTTAACTTTGGATAGTAAAACGTTTTTTTCTAACAGCCCACTTCATGTTTCTTGTCTGGTCATTAGCCTAGGCTTATGGCATTGTGCACAGCTCTCCCTTGCACTCTTGTGAATGTTTGCCAGTAAGGGAGGGGGGATGAGTCATAAGAGGGTCAATGAGAACTACAGAGCTGGAGGTGTGCCTCTGTGTGTCTGTGTAAATCTAGGACGTGAACAGGCAGTAGCTTCAGCTGGCCACAGTTAAAATGGATGCAGCCAGACTTAGAGGAGGGAGATTTCTGCAGCATATTTAGCAAGTACAGAATCACAGTACATATATGCAAAGCGGTTGGAGGGAAGCTTCAGAATGGCAAAGATGTGTATTACAAATTATGTGAGCATACTGTAGTTCCTCTTTTAACGGCACCCCAGTATGTAGGGTTCAATACTGAGTTGGCCCACCTTTTGCAGCTATAAGAGCTTCACCTTTTCTGGGAAGGCTTTCCACAAGGTTTAGGAGTGTGTCAATGGGAATGTTTGACCATTCTTCCAGAAGTGCATTTGTGAGGTCAGGCACTGATGTTGGATGAGGCGGCTTGGCTTAAAGTCTGCACTCCAATTCACCCAAAGGTGTTCTGTTGGGTTGAGGTCAGGACTCTGTCCAGGCCAGTCAAGTCCTTCCACCCCAAACTCGCTCATCCATGTCTTTATGGACCTTGCTTTGTGCACTGTTCCAAATAATGGCTGCTTTATTCCAGTGAAGGGAACTCTTAAGGAGTCAGCATACCAAGACATTTTGGACAATTTCATGCTCCCAACTTTGTGGGAACAATTTGGGCATGGCCCCTTCCTGTTCCATCATGACTGCACACCAGTGCACAAAGCAAGGTCCATAAAGCGTGAGTTTGGGGTGGAGGAACTTGACTGGCCTGCACAGAGTCCTGACCTCAACACGACAGAGCGCCTTTGGGATGAATTAGAGTGGAGACTGTGAACCAGGCCTTCTTGTCCAAAATGAGTGCCTGACCTCACAAATGTGCTTCTGGAAAAATGGTCAAACATTCCCATAGACACTCAAACCTTGCGGACAGCCTTCCCTGAAGAGTTGAAGCTGTTACAGCTGCAAAGGGCGGGCAAACTCAATATTGAACCCTACGGACTAAGACTGGGACGCCATTAAAGTTCATGTAAAGGCAGGCGTCAGAATACTTTTGATAATATAGTATATACACACACAAACATAAATGCACTCATTATGGGCCTTCTTTCTAAAACGCTATGTGGAAGTCAATCAGATCCTCTACTGTGAGTACAAAAAAAAAAAAAAAAAAAATGCTGGTTCAGCGGCTCCCAGTACTGAGGTCCGAGACAGCCAGACAACTAGCATTTTGAAAAAGACTTCAGATTTCTGTTTCAATGGGAGTGTTAGCTGCTAAGGCCTCATGCACACAGTATATATTAAAAACATCAGCGCTACAGCAATGCTAAAGATGCGCGTCTTGCCATTCACGTGTAGTCGTCGTCTTGGATATTTTTACATTATGAACACTCTAATGTAAAAAGGCCTATAAATGTCAAGCCCCGCTAAATGCGGCTAACGGTTTTAGTCGCATTTAGGCCTCATACACACGGGCACATGAAAAAAATAGAAAAAACCGTCGGGCCCGATGTCAGGGAAAATAATGCGTTTTTTTTTTTTTTTCCAAACGTTAATGAGCGTCGGTGTTTTTAAAAAACAAACATTCCTCTGCTACTTTTTAACCTAAAAACGCAGATTAACGCCGGTACGTCGTTAGTGAGCGTTTTGCTGGTTTAGCATCAAAAACGCCAAAACCAACAGCCTCGGAACGTGCTGGTCCCGCGTTCTAGTTACAGCTCACTAACGCCGACGCCCTCTACTGCTCAAAACCATCTGTGTTTTTAGGGGACCATTGAATAACACGGAGAGCTGCAAAAAACGTGTTTATGAGGCCTTAGCCACGTTTTTGCCATTTTTCCAGCTCCTGGAAGCACAGGCTGTGTTTTTTTTTTTTTTTTTACTGCCCCTAAACGCTTATGCCTCCAAATGCCTCTGACAGTCTGTGTGCATGGACACATAGGCTAACATGGAGAGGCTTTTAGAGGCAGTAAAAAAAAAAAAAGTCAGATGCCCCTAAGAGCAGCTGTAAAAACGTCCTGTGTGCATAAGGCCTTAAAGATCAAATCCGGTGGATTGCTTTAATAAGAGTGTCCACTGATTGCTAGATATCTCCCTGAGATGGATGATTAGGGTGCAAGGCTAGTGCCACAGCTCCAGTATGAAGTGTTGTGATGAGCCTTTCAGTGTATTACACTGCTTTTTTACTTTGTCACTTAGTGACACTTCATTTATCACTGCACAGCAGCACTGTTTACATGCAGTGACATCCGATGAGCTGCGGAAAAATGCAGAAATGCTGCATTTTTCCACACTGACGCACAGCATATTGCACCAGCGTTGTGGTATGAACAGGCCATTGTTTTCTATGTGCCTGTCACCTGTGCTTATCCACTATGGAAAAATGCAGGTCACCGCTGATAGCGTGAAAGAGCCCTTAAAGTGATTTTGAAAAGTACAACAACCCATTCAATTTCAAATAGAAATTAAAAAGGAAAATATTTGTGTATAGATATAAAATACATTATAAATACCTTTTTTCTCTTTTTTTTCTTATAAGTGATCACATTCCCTCTGTTCTCAGCTGCATGAGCTGGGGGAAGCCCTCCCCTCTGTAAACTGACCACGGTTTATCATGGCTGCTGAGCCATGACACCGTGGTCAGTTTACGTGCCTCCATCATCCAAAGCTCTCCTATTCTCCTCTGTCCTTTCCACCATCCCCTCCCTGCCTGTCAGTTCCTGAGATGCTGCCTCTGAACCTATAGTCAGCGTTTGGACATCATCAGTCCAATCCATGTGCCAAATGCAGTCCCCAACAGGACCATTCTTTAATAAAAGCAGCCCTGATGAAGAGGGAATCCTTGGCCCCCCGAAACACGTTGGCCTCATTTTATTGTTGTGACTTCAAATGAAACATCTTTAAAACCTGCATCTACTGCATCCCCCCCACTATTTGTATAAAAGTTTATAAAATGTCACTACCAACCCCTCTCTTATATGCAGCGATAAAATGTCTCTAAATAACATTTTTCTGTTATCTTCAGGCCGGTCACGTGACAGAGCGGTCGGGAGTTACGTAACCAGCCTTAAAATAACAGTAAAAAGGTATTTAGAGACACGGTTTAAAAAAAAAAGTGTTTTATCACTGTATACAAGAGGGGGCTGCCAGTAATTTTCCCTCTTTAAAGGTTTTAATAACTGTAAATACAATCTTTTGTCATACAAATAAACAATGAAACATGACAAAGGATAACCAGAGAACTACTGGTAAGACAAAGAATGCACAAGTGTTCTGAAAAACATTTAAGGGGAGATTTACTAAAACTGGTGCACACAAAATTTGGTGCAGCTAGGCACAGTAACCAATCAGCTTCTAGGTTTTTATTGTCAAAACTTAAGGCCCCTTTCTCACTGATAGACCAATCAGGTCCGCCTGTCAGTTTTTCAGGCGGACCTGATTGAACCATCCATTGCTCTATGGAGTGGAGGAGGTCAACTGATCCATTGACACCTGCCAACATCCGATCCTGTCAACTAAAGACAGACAGATAGGGATCTGTTCCCCACCCCTCTGGCAGATCGGATAATAGTCGGATGTAAACAGACAGGTGGTCTGGGTGCTGATGCAAAGCAGACACGGGCCTGCCATCTGCATGCTCACTGCTGAGTGGGCAAACTCTGTGTGAAAGGGGCCTTATTGAACAAGCTGAAGTTAGAAGCAGATTGATTACTGTGTACCGCTGCAACCGAATTTAATGTGTGGCAGTTTTAGTAAATCTCTCACTTTGGCCAAAATTTGAGATTAAGCCTTTGAAAGGATAAGCATTTAAAGGATAAGTGCACTTATTATGCTTGCCTCCTTTAAGGGGACTTAAATGATCTAATGGACGTGACCTCTTTGGGATATAGAATAAAAAAGGTCAATTAACTATTCTGAATGGTTATACTAACATATTTGAAATAAAATCTTTATTATTTTTTTTGGCAATAACATGGTGTGGGCAGATTTCTGCCAGTCATATGTAATCTTAGAATTATAGGGAGGTGAAGCCTCTATCAATTAAGATCAATATCCATCAGTAGTCCACCCCAATTGTGTTTAGCTGATTAGTGGGCATGGAGGAGGGGGGGGGCTGCCATTTACCACTGTATATACACCCACGTCAATATCCATTAGAATCCGACCCCCGTTGTGTTTATCTGGTTAGTGGGCATGGAGGGGGGAGGGAGTGGGCTGTCAGTTACCACTGTATGTACGCCCACATGTGTGATCCTATAGTCACATGGGCTGCTCAGATGTGATACGAAGGAAATGCTCAGCATGGAAACTCACTGAAAACTGAGCATGTGCAGAACTGCCAACACGGCTCTGCAAAATCCCCTACTGCAGTGGGGACATGGACAGGAGGGGGAGACAGAAAAGGAGGATCAACCAGGTTTTTTGCAGAATACAGAAAATGAATCCCAATGTCACTGTATGAACAGCATGTAATGCATCATTTACTGAGTTTTTAACAACTTGCCGACCAGCTGCCGTCAAACTTTGTCAGGTCGGCTCCTTCCCACAAGTCACTGTAGCTATATGGTGGCGTGGGAACTCGCTATTGTGGCCGCGGGCTCCCACTGGCCAGCGGAGGAGCCAATAAGCGGGTGGGGCGGACTCAATGTCCGCTGGACACCTGCGATAGTTCCCCGCAGTGACAGAACAGGGATTTGCCTGTGTAAACAAGGCAGATCTCCGTTCTGACAGGGGAAATCACACAGATCCGGTCTTTCTGCTATGCATGAAGACGGATTTGTGCGTTTCCCCAGGCAGCCCATCCCCCATACATTTAGAACACGCAATGAGGTAACATTTAACCCTTTGATCGCCCCTGGTGTTAACCCCTTCCCTGCCAGTGTCATTAGTACAACAGTGCATATGTTTAGCACCAATTACTGTAATTGGTGCTAAACATATGTAAGACAGGTGCTCTTTAAATGTAAGGACTTATTCTTGCTGGTAGTTAGAATCTTTACTATTTGCAAACAAAATTAAGGTTTCCTATTTAGGATAATAAGCGGTCAGGTTAGTAAAACAGCAATATCAGAACTGATTCAATCATACAGTTTGTAGTGTACATAGATATGCAAAACAATGGGATAAAGGAATATTCCTGAACTTCGTTTTATCTCATGGTTACTGTGACATTGTGTGAATGCATCAATGCAGTGCATGTTATCCAGGGTGGATTTGATTTAAATCACTAGTAAAAAGTCTTGATTTAAATCAACTTGATTTAAATCATAATGTTTAAAGAGCAACTGTCATCTCTGTCCTACAGCGGTTCCTCCTCTGACCCGCTGTTGACTCACCGACAGTCCCATTCACTTCATACAGTTTGTAGTGTACATCGATTTGCAAAACAATGGGATAAAGGAAAAATTCCTGAACTATGTTTTGTCTCATGGTTACTGTGACATTGCGTGAATGCATCAATGCAGTGCATGTTATCTCAGCTTGCTGAGCTTGGATTCATTGAATGAGTTTACCAAAAATGTAAATATTGTAGAATACACAGCCTCATGCTACATAACTAAGTTCCATTTCGTGCTGAACAAACTAAATTATTAATGTATCTTAAATAGAAAACTAATATTAGATAGACTTTTACTCCAAAAGCATTTTATTAAAATAAATTTGACCAAAAAAAAAAAAAGAATCCGATTTTTATCCACCCTGAACAGCGGCAATAACTTGGCACTGAAAAAGTATCAGTGAACTAGCAGCTGGGCTCTGGCAGCCTCCATCCTGGAAAGGAGCCTTGGTACACCACCACCTTGTCGATATGGTCTCTGTATTAAATTGCTGTTAATTTATAATCTTCTGCAGGCTCAGCCTTCTAGGTATTGGGATGCATCAGCAGCTCATCGCTGTGGACAGCTTAGCAAGCCCATCATGTGAAGAGATGGGTTAAACGTGCTAGTCATTTTTTCATACAGATGTAGATGCCCCAGTGGCCCAATAAACTCTTCAGAAGAGCACAGGTTAGGATTAATCTTCCTTATGGGAAATAAAGGAAAGACTAGTGTCTTCATGAATCACAGAAGCCTTTCTTGTGAAACATCATTACTGCTTTATGAGTCAAAGGCTTGTGTTTTACTCTCCAGCAAGTGTTGGGATATTTCAGGAGGTGTGTGTACATTGTTATAGATGGGAGAACAATCTTATCTCCATATATGGACACGTATTTTCCTGTATTACTACAGAACCTGTCTGACACGAGTACCCGCGACGTACAACGCAGTGACCTGCTGGCATTATGCAGTGATGTACAGCTTGGGATGTTTACAGGCTAACACTTTGTGACATTAGCAAAGCATAAGGGACAGCGTCCGCAAGGAGACAGAGAAACGCGTGGAGGAAGGCAAGGTCTACCGCCAGCTGCCATTGCTGTAAGATCTAAAACTCGCCTGTGCCAGACAACCTGCGGCTTTAATGAGAGAAGAAGCAAGTTTCAGTCGTCCCAAGAGACGGTTCTGTCACCACAGTTCAGAGGAAAATAAATCATCCAACACTTGTTAAAAATGGACTTTGCGATAGAAGCGTTACTTCTGAGCCTTTTCCTACTAGTTTATGACAGTGTTGACCCTTCATAAGCCCAATGCGGAGATTCTCAGATCTCGGAGTACCAACTACAGAGCTAACCCAAAGTTTCTTAACCAGTTTTTCACTTTTTGTAGGCTCTCCTGGAGGAATGCTCGGTGGCTCTGCAACAAAGTCAGAAGATTATTCAATAAGGCAGAGCAAAGAAGAAAAAATAGTCTGCGCTGTGTTACATCTCACTGCAGCCGATTCAATATCCGTTTTTTACTCCAGGTAATCGTGAAGCAAAATGCAAGCAGATAGGAGTCGCTACTGAAGAGTAGAGATGAGCTTAGGTCAGGGCTTGACAAATTTGCCTTGAATCTAGGAGCCGGCTGAAAAAGTTAGGAGCCAGTTTTTTATAGCGTAGTGTGGGGTTGTCAGCTCCAGGGGTAAGACAAGTAATTTGCGCCCCTAACCCTAACTTACTCACAGCAGAGCAGCCAGTCAATAACTCCACCATTACATCAGGGTTATAGGCACGGTGGGAATTCGAGGTAATCCGTCGTCTACTCCCACAAAATGTACGGCGTCAGTGCTACGTAAGTCGTATTATTCCTCAAAGGGGGTATTGTCTAAAAAATCACAGTGAGAAAGACCGGTCGGATATTGGGACTACATTACCACCTCAATAACTGACCGACGAGACGACACTCATTCAATCCCAATCCCCGCGTTTAATGAACAGAATGGGGACCTCGACTGTTGGGGTGTGATGCGATATTTTTTGACCGAGGATTGA
>BLSH010191431.1:515455-525485 GCA_018402905.1 Glandirana rugosa
TTCCAAAAAGGGGTACCTGTCTCCCCATCTGGGGTACCTGTCTCCCCATCTGGGGTACCTGTCTCCCCATCTGGGGTACCTGTCTCAAAATATTCACCATGCCTCTTACTAAAAACCTTGTCTACTTTCCAAAAAGGGGTCATTTGGGGGGTATTTGTACTTTCCTGGCTTGTTAGGGTCTCAAGAAATGACATAGGTGGTCAGTACATCAGGTGTGATCAATTTTCAATAACTTGCACCATAGCTTGTAGACTCTATCACTTTCACAGAGAATAAATAATATCCACTAATTTGGGTTATTTTTACCAAAGATATGTAGCAGTATAAATTATGGCCAAAATTTATGAAGAAAAATTACTTTTTTGCAAAATTTTTCAAAACAAACTAAAAAAAAGTGTTTTTTTTTCAAAATTTTCGCTACTTTTTCGCTTATATTGAAAAAAATAAACCCAGCAGTGATTATATACCACCAAAAGAAAGCTCTATTTGTGAGAAAAAAATGATAAAAAATTTGTTTGGGTACAGTGTAGCATGACTGAGTAATTGTCATTTAAAGTGTGAGAGTGCTGAAAGCTGAAAATTGGTCTGGTAAGGAAGGGGGTGTAAGTGTCCTGTATGGAAGTGGTTAATTCAGTATTTATTCACTCATGGTGAATCTTAATAGGTTCTATCACATGAGATGTGTTTATTTCACAGCCTTTATGAATTTGCCATTTTTATTTATTATATATACACACACACACATATATACACACATACATACATACATATACACACATACACACGGATTCGATATTGAACCTATTGACGTTTCATTTTTATAGCGTGACACTGTATATTTATACTGCAGTTTTAGCTGCACGTGACCACTAAACAGAAACGCCAATTTTAGATTACTATTGTAGCTCAATTGAAAAGTATTTTTAAAAGAATGAACAATTAAGTTTGGTTCATATATATATATATGAATTGGATTTGTTTTGAATCACGTCCAATTCGCAATAATATGGGAACTGAACAGCTTTCAATGGAGCCAGTTCACATATGTCCAGG
Organism: Glandirana rugosa; assembly: GCA_018402905.1. Taxonomy (NCBI): domain Eukaryota; kingdom Metazoa; phylum Chordata; class Amphibia; order Anura; family Ranidae; genus Glandirana; species Glandirana rugosa. The sequence continues at coordinate 516,509 of BLSH010191431.1, forward strand.
TTGACCACGATCTGTTTTTAAAAAGAATCCTGTGCGTTTTTCAGTCCAGCCCAGAAGCAATTTCAAGTAAAAATTTATACCTGAACTGGTTAACAAATCCACACCAGACTCCTTTTAACCACTTCCAGACTGCCCACCATGTATATATACGTTGCTACTTTGATGTTATATACCGTTGTTATGGCAGCAGTGGGTGATCCTCTTTCACATAAAAGTGGTCCCAGTGGCGGATTCGCCACGGGATCCCTTTTATGGGAGGCGGGAGAGGTGTCCCCTCCCTAACGGCCACCTCCTGGTCATTTCCGCTGATTACTGGAGAAATCAGCAGCGGTGGAAATGATCCGATCTAGTGTAGTGATGGGCAGGAAGTTGAGGGCAAGATGGCCCCCACTCGACTCTGCCCTCGGCGAACCAGAGCGATGGCAAATGTCACTTCTGCCGTCCAGCCTTAAGGGGACCTTTTTTGTGTAAATCAAATTTTTGTTTTTATTGCTTTTAAGCGTAAATGGGAGACCTGAAGTCTTTTTGACCCCAGAACTCACATTAAAGAGGTCCTGTCCTGCTTATTTCTATTACAAGGGATGTTTACATTCCTTGTAATAGGAATAAAAGTGTTAAAAAAAAAGTTTTTTAAACAGTACAGTGTAAAAATCAAAAAATAAAGTAAAATAAATAAGAAAAATAAAAAGGCCTCCTTTAACTCTGAACTGGTAACCTGTAGAAAATTTTAAACGTCGCCAATGGAGATTGTTAAGTACCATAGTTTGTCGTCATTGCACGACCGTGCGCAATTTTAAAGCATGACATGTTAGGTATATATTTACTCGGTGTAACATTATTTACATTATACAAAAATATTTATTTTTAAATTAAAAAAAAGTGTTTTTTATTTCCAAAGAAAATGCATTTGTAAGACCGCTGTGCAAATACGATGTGACAAAGTATTCCAACGATCTCCATTTTATTCTCTAGGGTCTCTGCTTAAAAAATATTAATATATATGTTTGGGGGTTCCAAGTATTTTAGCAAAAAAAAAAAAAAAAAGATTTTAACTTGTAAACTACAAAATGTCAAAAAATAGGCTTGGTCCTTAAGTGGTTAAAAACTGCACTGAAACCGCGGCCAGACATATGTGAAGTGAGCCTTAAGATATTTTTTCTCAATTTTCTACAATGGTTCGTTAAAATATACCCAGATGGATCCCCAGAATCTATTTTTTTTTTTAAAAATCCTAAGTAAATTAAACAAGAGACAAACAAACCAAGCATCAGTGAGAGATACAAAATGCTTTCTAGTAGAGCACGCTGTCACGCAATACAGATAAAATGCTCCTGTGAGCCTCTCTTCCAGCTGACTAAACCTTGGATTAGAGCTGCTATCCTAAACTAAATTCTTATTTGTCATAATGAAGGCACTTCCAGAGTGGCATCATACATGCAGGTATACTAAATAATGCATGGGCACGTTAAGCCGCGAAAGCCTCTGCTCCCATGTGATTAGTTGCAATTACCCTCCAGGAGGCGTTTGGCTTTGCTCCCATTCATAAATAAACAAAAACCGTCTGAGCAGGTAATGTTAAGTCCATCCTGAGGATAGTTTCATCTGTATACAACGCCAAGATGGAGCTATTCGGCTGGCCACAAACATAGCCTGTCCAACTAAAACACGGGTTCTAAGTACAAGATGCTGACTTTGCGAAAATACATGGTGCTTACAGAATAAGTGCAGAGTTCAATGACTGCTAGCACCTAATCACTATAAAAGGGTTTCAACTGCTTTCGGTGGTGTCTGCATTTAAAGTCTTATGATATTTAATTCATATCCAAAGTCAAAACTTTTTTTGGGTAGTTTTGAGTAGAAGCCCAGTCATGTTGGATTGCACTTTATGTCCTCACTGGAGAGACATACTCTATTCGTCTGGAAGTAAGGGAAAATCAAACATTTTGAGTTGTCAGTGAAACAGGAATAGAGGAGAAATATTTCGTTTTTTATAGAAGTTTGAGACCTGTGATCAAAAGAATATAACAAAACTCCATAAATATATCGTGGTACAGCCGGTATTGCGGGAAGAGCATACAGGTGTCTTCCAACTTGCGCCCTTGATGCTGCTGGTCTTTTGAAACCACATCAAAATACGCTATAAAATAACCATCATAAAACAAGAGATATAATTTAGGTTTCCCCATCGCCCCTCCTAATAGGAGTATGAGGGGGGAGGGGAAGACCATACTAACTTGGTCATGAGGCCGAAATCATCAGTCCCATTCCTTATTGAAACCATGAAAGTGAAAAGTTAATTAAATGTAACAACCGTAGGGGTGCTACCCCCACCCCTTCAATACTGCATTCGCACCTAGACTTGTATTGTCTATTTCCTGGCAGTTCAGGGAAAATGAAGGATAAGAGAACCAGAAGAAGGAAGAAAGGAAAAAGGAAGATTAAAGACTAAGGTAGTTAAGAGCATTCAGTAACTTTATACCTGTCTGATAACCAATGCTTTAGGAGTATGCAGACAAGTACGTAGTTAATCCAAGGTTCCCAGATTTCATCAAATATGGCTCGTTTGCCAAGTAAGGTTGCGATTGGCCTTTTGTTAACCATGAGTCGAAGGGGATCGTGGAATACCTCCAGGACTAGCTATAGCAATCCTAGCTGCCGTAAAAATACACAATACAAGTTTTCTTGTGTGTCCCGGTGTCCTGTCAACCGGACGTCCCAGTAGTGCTTGCTGTGGTGATTTTAGTATGGAGCAGAAGTCTTTCAATGGGAACACTTGGTCTGATGACAAGAGGGCATTTCCCTCACTGGAGAGATATCCTCTGACTTTCTATAGTGTCTACAGGACAGGACGTTGGTGGTGGTGGGCGGGGGGGGGGGGGGGGTGGTGGTCGTGGGTGGCGGGGGGGGGTGGGTATCCCTAACGGGACTAAAGCTGCCCATACATTAGTAGAATGTCTTCAATAGTTTTGTTTTAAGAACGTTCCTTCGATTTCCTAATGGTTAGCGGAGTCGAAACAATGTTTGATTTTGAGAAAATTCAAAGGAGCCGGATGGAAAACGCTTACTGGACCAACTTCTAATAGCATGTGTATTTTGTTCAGGAACTTACATTTTAACAAGATGGAATATTAAAAGCAAATGAAATTTAAGTGTACTTGAACCACATTTGTAATCAATTGTACTGTATACTTGTATACAAACATTCCTACAAAAATCTACTAGTTTATTACCAGCTCAGAGTATATGTGAACCCTCACCATGTAAAATAACCTATTCAGGGTGTCTGGTCCCAAGTCTGATCATTGGAGAAGAGCAGGCTGAGTTCCCAGCACAGCTAAAGATCTGACCATAGTGTGCTCTCCTGCTCAGTGTGGTCAGTCTATACTAGGAAAGCAGAAGGACTGGCAGGAACACAAGGGATTTCACACAAAGAAAGCAATACAAAGAGAACAGGATACTTTCTCATACAAGTACATGGTAAAGCAGGCACATGTCAGGAAGAAGAAATGTGGGGTTTTAATACTATTTAAGATTAGGGGGGGTCGATCGATTCAGGCAGATAGTGGATATTCTGTACATCAGCTTCACCTGCCACCCAGATGCAGCTTGTCATCTGCCACTGTCACTAACATGCAGCTTATCACTGTCACCTGCCACCTATATGCAGCTTGCACTACTTACACTACTTCTGGCAGCCTCTACCCAGCGGCGCCCGAGCGGATAAACTTCCACATGCGGGCAGGCGGTGAGAGGACATAATTGTCTGCTCGCCTGTGGCTGCAGCTCTGTCAAGAGCAGCCTTTGAGGCCCTGCTGTAGGGCCGGAACAGCGGTGATGTGAGGCGGGCAGTGAGAGATGATGTCATCTCTCTGCTGCCTGCTGCACTGCTGATAAGAGATTGGCAGAGACTGCAGTGGGTGCCGCGGGACGGGGGGGGGGGGTTGGGCACCCCTGATGTAACCAATTCTCTGAAAACAGCTAGAATATCCATACTCCCAGGGTTCAACACATGCACCAAAAGGTTAATTCGGAGATTTTTCTGGTTGGCCCCCAAATTCTTCCTAGACTTTGGGCATTCTCAGGCATTCCTTCCTTGGCAAAGTGAGTGGAATCATTAAATAATATTAAGAGAATGCAGTGGTTGGTTGCAATGGATGAAGATAACAGATGCTTTAAAATTTTAAAATCTCTCTTCCCCTGAAATATTCCTCTGAAATATAGGCTGCACAGAACCACAAACAAGTTCATTCTTAAGGTTTACATATACTGTAACTGAACTGAAATATTTAAAGTTGTTGTCAACCTGTGACAACCACTTTAACCTACAGGTAAGCCTAGAATAAGAGGCTTACCTGTAGGTACACTGCATATCTCCCAAACCTGCACGGTTCAGGAGATATGCAGTGTTCTGCATGTGCCAACGCCATTTCGGCCTCCGTGCCATTTCTCCACTGACACAGTGCCGTGACTGGCGGCTACCGCGTGCATGCGCGGGAGTGACGTCACGCATCTTCGGCCAGTCACAGAGCCGGAGTCGTTTGCAGGTAAGTGGCACATAATGGGTTACTATGTGATGCATAGCAGCCCATTATGTTTCTAATTTACAGGTGTATGTAGAGGAAGTAAACCCCATCTTTAATACAGATGACTACTTTTTTCCGTTTGTGACCTCAATGGGGAGATTTCTCCTTTTTTCCCGTACCGTACCTGTGATGCCCATACAAGAGATGGGGGAAGCAAGTCACATTAGGGCAAAGACAGAATTCTAACCAATAACATGGACATAGGTCCAAGCACCGATGAACAAGTAAAAACCTCCAAAGCACTGGCAGAAAGCTAGAAATGCACAATTCTGGCTAAATGAGAATCACGATTTTTTTGTTTAGAATGAAGATCATGATTCCCATGGTGTAACATCTTTCACGTTATACAAAAAAAATGGGCTAACTTTACTGTTTCAGTTTTTTTTTTTAATGCATTAAATTTTTTTTTTTAAATGCGTTTGAAAGATCGCTGCGCAAATACTGTGTGACATAAAATATTGCAATAACCGCCATTTTATTCTCTAGGGTCTCTGCTAAAATATATAATGTTTGGAGATTCTAAGTAATTTTCTAGAAAAAAGTACTGATTCTAACTTGTAAGCAAGTGTCAGAAAAACGCTTAGTCTTAGGCTCCATTTACACGGGACGCTATATCAACCTCCCCTTAACGATTTTTTTTGACAGCTAGAAGCCGTCTACAATTGCCGGTTTGCATGCCGTGTTGAGCGGCATTTTGCCGCATTCGCGTCTAGGAACATTTAAAAAAATTTTTTTTTTTTTTTAACCACTTCAGATCCGCGCTATAGCAGTTTGACGACTACAGCGTGGATCTCAAATAGTCGTCAATAGACGACCTCCCCTTTTGCACGTGCCAGGCGCGATCTCGCCTCGGCCGTGTGAGCATGGTTGGGCGGACTCGATGTCAGCCGGAGCCCCGCGATCTCTTCACAGAAAGCCAGAACGGGGAACCGCCGATGTATACACGGCGGTTCCCCGCTCTGAGGGGGGGGCATGACAGATCTACTGATCGCTGTGATCGGGATCAGCGAGATCTGTTACGTCCCTGTCAGCCTCGCCCCCACACAGAACACATACAGGGAACACATTTAACCCCTAAACTGCCCCCTTAGTGTTAACCCCTTCCGACATGTCCACCGCAATATCGCAGTCCCGATAAAAATACAGATCGCCGCCATTACAAGTAAAAAATAAATAAAAAGCCATAATCCAATGTCCATAGTTTGTAGGCGCTATAACTTTTGCTCAACCCAATCAAAATACGCTTATTGAGATTTTTTTTTTACCAAACATATGTAGAAGAATATATATCGGTCTAAACTGATGAATACATTTTTTTATTTTTGGATATTTATTATAGCAAAAAGTAAAAAATATTGTTCTTTTTTCAAAATCGTTACTCTTTGTTTTTGTTTATAGCGCAAAAAATAAAAACCGCAGAGGTGATCAAATACCACCAAAAGAAAGCTCTATTTGTGGGTAAAAAAAAAAGATGTCAATTTTGTTTGGGTACAACACCGCACGACCACACAATTGTCATTCAAAGAGTGACCGCGCTGAAAACTGAAAATTGGCCCGGGCAGGATGGGGGTTTAAGTGTCCAGTAAGCAAGTGGTTAAAATGGAAACGCCTGTAAACGAAACGATCCAAGACGAGTTACCGTGTTTATAAACTGTTTGGGGTTTCAAATGCCTCTGAACTGGAGTCTGAACCCATTTTTTTGCGTTCCAAAAAAGCCTCTAAACTTAACTGCCTGGTACCAACCCTGTGTAAATGCACTGATAAGATAACAGAGGAAAGTTCAGGGGCACCAAAAAAAACGCCCAACTGCCTCTAAAAGTCCGTTTACCAGCAGCAGTGTAACGGAGGCCTAAGTGGTTAGATTGATCATTTACAGACCGAAGTTCATCCCTTTGGATCTAAGGGCCGGTTCACACCTGACGCGGCGCGACTTGCAGGGCGAAGCAAGTCGCCCCGCTTCGAGGCGACCTCAGTGCGGCTTGCAGGGAACTTCTATCATAGAAGTCAATGCAAGTCGCGCTGAGGTCGTCCCGAAAATAGTGCAGAAACTATTTTTCTAAGTCGAAGCGAAGCGACTCCCTCCTATTAGAACAGTTCCATTGCATAGCAATGAGGCGACTTGTCAGGCGCCTCAAGTCGCCTAGATGTGAACAGCCCTAAAAGAACTAAATGTTACAATGTTTCTCCTTATCTCTCTGAGAGATGTTGTGATAAACTTGGCAGGCTGCCTGTTTTTTTTTTTGTTTTGTTTTTTTTTAACCGCTGTCAGCAGTGAGCAGAGAACTCTCTGCACTGAATCAAGGAAATGCTGTGTTGAGAACATGAAGGGGGTTGAGTCGCGATCTTGATTCTTTAACGATTAATCATGCAGCTCTACCAGAAGCCGGTGGTGTAGTGAAGACGGTTCATGTCCTCGGCTATCGTGTGCTAACATTGCTGGCTGGAAAACAACCTGACAATTTACTGGTATTTATTTAAAACACAAGGTACCAAGTGCAAGGCCATTTCTCAATGTCGCTGGCTCTTCAAAAGTTGTTTTCACACTTCAGCTTTCAAAACCCCTCTATTTAATCCAGGAACAGTCTACAACGTATGTGCTGTAAAAGCACTTGGAACACGGAGGTCACTTTCTGATTATGAAGAGATAATAGACACTCTGTACTAGGGCCACGGAAAACTTCTGAGTAGTTAAAATGCTAAACAAGCGGACTGACCTCATGTACACATTTCTGAATAGCACAATGGAGGTATAATAAGTATTTGTTTCCAAGTCATTACTAATGGGAAAGCAGTTATAGCTCTATTAGATCAACTTTAGTACTAAGCAATACTTTTCTTTTTATGCTCTGCACTGCAATTTTATATGCAATTACTCAAAGGACTATATAATGGGTCACTATAAATAGCAGCACCAACACAGGCCAACCATTATGATTTTAAAGGGGTTTTTTGAGCTTGAAGGCTATGTTATACCATGAATGCATCTTAGCAAACCAGCGGCATTGAAAATACTTTTACCCTGGGTCCAAACTGGATGACCCAACTCTTCAACACACATGGAAATATCAAATCATACACTGACACTGGAGAATGCCAAGGATGGCACAATGCCTTCAGCACATAAACGTTAACGCATACATAAACCCAAAAAACAACTTATATGTGATGACTGCATTAGATTCTTTTTTACAGGTTAAGGTAAACTTTTGCATCATGTTACACCTGTATTTAGGCTGCAACATGGTACAAAATGTATAACTTTATTAGCACAACATTTAGAACACTTACAAGAGTGTAGATGGAACATGCTCATCAAGGAAAGTGCAATCCTGGTGTTGTGCATAGCTCTGCGGGCTACACTTCAGTGTTGGGAAGGTGGAAAGGATCCTCCAATCGGCTGAAATTTATTGCTTCTTTCCACAGGATCCAGGAAGAACCAAGCTGGTCAGGAAATGTCGCCACAAGCGGGCGTAAGAACCGGTTCTTCCTGGATCCTGTGGAAACAGGTCGTACATCAAATAAAGAAACCGTAGCAAATGACCATACGTTTAGCATGTCAAAGAATACAGTAATCCTACAAAAGAAAAGCAATATGGGTAACAGGAAAGGAAGTCCATGTGCCTAAATCCAGGAAACAGGCACTAGTAGATAAGATGTTGTATATGGAGTTCACTATGCAAAAAACAAAGGGGAGCAAAGGAAAAAACATCTCTATGGAAGAGCCTAGATAAATAGGAGAAGGAAAGATGGGGGTGGAGAGAGAAGTGGAAAAGGACATCAAGAGCACCCCAACCAGACACCAAGGGTCTCAGTGCTCATAGCGATGTATAACTGGCTGTTGGTACAGAAGGATGAGCATATTGGATCCATGGGGTCCATATTTTGAGGAATCCCTTGTATGTATGTAAAAATCCTGGAGAGCTTCTCATTGACAGTTTTTTGACACACACACACACACACACAGTTGTGCTCATAGGTTTACATACCCTGGCAGAATTTATGATTCCCTGGCCATTTTTCAGAGAATATGAATAACACAAAAACATTTCTTTCACTCATGGTTAGTGTTTGGCTGAAGCCATTTATTATCTATCAACTGTTTACTGTTTTTATGGATGAAAATGTTTTTATTTGGAACAACACAGAAAATACAAGGAAATGACGCTCATCAAGTTCAATAATGATGAAAGAGTCTGCCAATGGCTATCGCCTGCAGTTAGACTCATCAGGGTACTATGAGACAACAGATCATTGTATCAGTAAAGGAAGCATAACATAATAAATGGTGGAGAATCATATACGCTGTTCGCCAAAAGTACAGTTAAAAAAAAAAAAAAAAAAACTAAGTTAATAACGAATGCAATAATTGAATCAAAAAAAAAAAAAAAAAAATT
>BLSH010191431.1:531173-543379 GCA_018402905.1 Glandirana rugosa
GTGTTCATCAGTATTCAAATATATGGGACCGTCTTAATCTAAAGAACTGGTAAAAAGTCTCTTATACTTACTAGTGTGTTTTTGTAAAGAAAGTGAGTACCAATCGCAAACCTATGTTGCATGACTGAGTAATTGTCATTCAAAGTGTGATAGCGCTGAAAGCTGAAAAATGGCCTGGACAGGAAGGGGGTTTTCGTGCCAGGTACTGTTGTGGTTAAAGAGTAAACACAGTTGATTGATAATAAATGGCTTCATCCAAACGCTAACCATGAGTGAAAGAAATGTTTTTGTGTGATCATTCATATTCTCTGAAAAATGGTCAAGAAATCTAATTCTGCCAGGGTATATAAACTTATGACTACTTGTGATCCTACACTTCTGGGTCTGGGGCGCCAGCAACCAGCTCCCGTTGTGATTGTATAGCTTTTAAACAGGGCAAAGCATGAACACATATCTCTGCCTTCCCATAACTAAGTCTATTTTACACACATATTTGACCCTTTGATTGCCCCTGATGTCAACCCCTTCCCTGCCAGTGTCATTAGTAATGGGACAGTGCATATTTTTAGCACAGATCACTGTATTGTGTCACTGGTTCCCAAAAAAGTGTCAGTTAGGTGTCCGATTTGTCCGCTGCAACATCACAGTTGTTGATTGCCGACATAAAAATTCCATAAATAAACCCCATAGTTTGTAGACGTTATAACTTTAGTACAAACCAATCAATATACGCTTATTGGGATTTTTTACCAAAAATGTGTAGCAGAATACATATTGGTCTAAATTTATGAAGATATTTTTTTTTTTAAAATTTTTTATTGGATGGGTTTTATAGCACTATGTATAAATTATTGTTTTTTCAAAATGGTTGGTCGTTTTTTGTTTACAGCGCAAAAAATAAAAACCGCAGAGGTGATCAAATGCCACCAAAAGAAAGTTGGATTTGTGGGAAAAAAGGGCATCAATTTTATTTGGGTACAGCGTTGCACAACCGCGCATTTGTCCATTAAAGTAATGCAGTGCCATATTATGACAAATGGCCTGGTCATTAAGGGGGTAAAACCTTCTGAAGTGGTTAATGAAAAATAAGCTGCGGCTGACTTAAGGGGTGAAAACTTTTTGCAAGCTCTCGCGATTGTTTGTTTTGCCACCAGTAGTACATAGGCAGCCATGAACTGAGATTCAGTAAATCCTGGAGGTTTCAGGTGTAAAAAGGACGTTACCACGCGTCTCTCTAAAAGGGGGGGGGGGGGATGAAACATATTAGCATGTGTGGTTTTGGTCCCACAATTTTTTTTGTACCATACCAAATTACAAAAAAAAAAAAGTTTGTTCTGTTTTCATACAACAAACAAACCTTTTCCTGCTTGTCCCTACAGATATTTTCACACAAACTGCCCTGATCTCAAAAGGTGTACAGATCAGATTATCGGACATCCGCTCCAAAAGCTGTATTTTTCGTTCGATTTTCTCATTGCGTGTTCTAGACATAAGACTTTTGTCTTTTTTGCACCTCCTATGCTGGAGATAGCAGGAGCACAACTTGCAATCTTATTTTAGCAGAGCACAATTTCAAAATTAGCAAGTAACATGCAATAGCCCAACAAATCAGTATAAACTCTCAGCAGAGGTGACGGGGATTGGTGCAGACTTACAAATGGACTATAAAGAATTCTGGAGCATCTCTGAAAAAGGAGTTGTGATGCTCAAGAGTGACGATTACAAGCCGTTTTAGGAGACGCAGTCAGCAGATTTCCAGAGCGATTACTGTTAGAGCAGATGTTATACTTGCTACAATTTCCCTATAATACCACCTAGAGGCAGCACAACGTCTCACTGTATTTCTTATAGCACAATATTGGCACATGCTGTAACTGCAGGAGGCTACTGTATCACTGCCTGGCACATGAACAAACTGTGTGCTGCACATCATAAAATTCATTTGGATTTTTGTGCAGATTATAACAGAATGATTTAATATTTTTAAGTAGGAGTATCCTCTTGAGAAAAAAAAAAACTCTAAAAACATTTTTTTTTTTAAAAAGGGACAAGATTATTTTTGGAAAAAAACATTCCTAACCCTCCATTTAAAGGAGTTGTAAAGTCAGAAGTTTTTTTTAACCTTAAAGCGGAGTTACACCTCACCTGTCCCTGGCTCCAGCGATGCGGCCACCCGAGGGCGCAATCTTTTGGTTGCGCCTTGTGAATGGCTCGGCGTATCTTCTGGGACCTGTGACGTGTCCCAGATGATCACCGAGAGGGGGGGGGTGGACTTCCTTCCGGAGCCGCAGCTCTAGGAGAGGAAGTGAGCCTGTGAAAACAGGGGTCGTCCCCCCCCCCCAAAAAAAAACATACCAATTGTGGCATGTCGGGGGGTCACCTTCCCTTAAAAGTTCCACTTTTGGGTGGAACTACGCTTTGATGCATTCTATGCATTAAGAAAAAAGCCTGTGTGCAGCAGCCCCCTCAGCCCCCCAACACTTACCTGAGCCCCATCTGTACCGCAATTTCCTCAAGTGTCTCAGCTGTCCGAGACTCTCCCTCCTGATTGGCTGAGACAGCAGTGGCGCCATTGGCTCCCACTGCTGTCAAAGTTGGTCGGCCAATAAGGAGAGAGAGGGAGTGGGGGCGGGCCAGCCACAACTCCATGTCTGAATGGGCACAGGGAGCTGTGGCTCGGCTCAAGTGCCCCCATAGCAAGCTGCTTGCTAGGACAACGCATTGACAGCTTTGCTGCCATAGTGTTATGTGCTGGGTGTTCAGTATGCCCCTGTACCTTTAAGAAGGGGTGGGCTCCCCTCAGGTTTATCTGCCCTACACCTGTCCATCTAAATGCATGCGCTTCCATTGTTAAAGACACATAAGAGTTTAGGAACACAGAAAAAATGGGGGCTCTGTGGCTTATGCATGTATTTGCAATTGTGTGCCACTAAACCCTTGTTTTTAAACACATACTGTTGGACAGGTCGATTCGATTGGCCGCAGTCTGGTTGACAAGCTGAGCTTGGAATTCTTTGTTTTTTGTATGAGACTGCCACCTCTCTACACACAGCAGGTCTTGTTCTGATGTGCGGCTCCTGGGATCTTCTGCTCTCATCTGTCATTGTCTGGAACGTGGAAGGGATCCTTCCCGGCCAGCACTCACAGGACTACATTTCCCAGCAGCCTGAGTGGCTCACATATACACCATGCGGTCCAACACTATATTGGGTAACAATTTCATTATTTTACCATACTGGTTTCCAGGGCTTTTTTTTTCTCAGAGAATAGGTGCAGGAACTCTTCCCTTCTGAGTCACCCCTTGTCTCCACCCCCTAGCCACCTCCGAGTACCATCCCTTGGTTGCACCCCCTACCCACCTCTTTTAGATAATACAGAACCAAGTATTTTGTTATGTTAAAGTGGTAGTAAACCCACCTATCATTTTCAGCCAAGGAAGCTACCATCTTGGCCTCTGTTTAATATACAACTGCCATGATGCTGCACATGTAATCAGCTATGACACCAGCCATTGGATGGTTTGAGTTTTTTGTTTAGAGCACAACCAATGGGATTGTTACATTTCCGGCACGTGCCGGAAATGTAGCTGGTGTTTAAACTGTTAAATGGATGGGTTTACTACCGCTTTAAGTAATTTGTATGGAATTTGTTAATGAAAATAGATCCCTGCAATCAGCAACAATAGACCCCATATGAGCCACATTAGATCCCCCCCAGTAACAGATCTCCCCCCAACAAAAGACTCCACCCCAGCAACAATAGACCCCTCACACATTATACCACCCCACCCCCCAGCAACAATGGGCCACCTGTTACAAAAGATCAACAAATATACCCCCAGCAGCAACTGATCTTCCAGCAGCAAACAATAGACTTCTCCATCAACAGTAGATCCTTCCCAGCAACAACTAACACCTCAGCAACATAAGATGCCCCAAGTAACAATAGACCCCCATACAAAAATAGATACCCGCCAGTTGCTAAAGATCCCCTGTGGCAGCCAGCATCATAGACCCTCCAGCATTCTTTACCATTACATACATTCATTGCTGGAGGTGCCGAAACGGTGTTCCACTGCATTCCCACTGAAAGAGCCCTGCTGGTTTCCATCATTTTGTCCAACCCCTGTAACAGTTAGCAGCATTCTTTTTGTGTGAATGAGCCCTATGAAAAACCACACATCATATTACAGAAAAACCTGGGTCTCTTGACCATGCAGGTCCCCTTATCTAAATACCTTCTCTGTTCTCAGTGTTTCCGAGTGACATCACTATATGCATAAGACTCCGAAAGAAGAGGAAAATAAAATCTAATCTATATTTGTCATATGTTCTATACATTTTATCTGCTTCCTGACTACTGAAACAATGATGCAGAACAGAATATCACATTTCATCAAAATTACTTCTCACTTGCTACTTCATGACCATTACTCACACTCCTCGTCTCTGCAAAATCAGATTTAGCAGAGACATAAGAGTCAGCGAGGCTTGGCGGTGTCTAAACACTAATGCGTTGTGAAGAGCAGAATAACTATTAGGAATTGTACGAGCGCCCAAGAACGGTGTCATTTCCCCTATACACACAATAAGTCCGGGCCGAGCAAGGAAGATGGACAGCTCCACAATCTTCTCATTAACTCCATCAAGCAACACGCTCATTAGGAGCAACATGTGGTCACTGAGCGGAACGTAAGCTCTCCTCCAATCACAAAAGGTGTACAAGAGCGTGACAAGCAGCAGACAAAGGTGGGACTCAATTAAAACGGATACTCCAGAGACAAAGAATGGTCAATAGGTTCCTTTTCTATAACTACTTCCATCTCAGTTTTATAAAGATTGGAGTAGATACTGACTGTTTCAGATGCCATCAGCGGCCCAAACATGGAACAACTTTGTCAGATTGAATATAACTTTAGCTTTCCTGGGTGATAATCCTCTTGTGAACTGGATTCTGCCTCATTTTTCATGTGCCAGGGGCAGCTACTGCAATAAATAAAATAAAGCAGAGAATGCTAAGCCAGCTTTACAGCGGCTGAACAAATATATAGCATTTATCGGCGTATAACATGCACTTATCCCCCTGAAAATAGAGAGAAAATCATGGGTGCGTGTTATATGCAGATACTTACCTGACTGCCTAAGGGGGGAGTGGCGAGCGCTGTCGGATTACACAGATGGAGCTTCTGTTTACCCTGCACTCAGTCACACACAGTCCCACCTCCTGGGCGGCTCATAGCATAGATGTCATATGTCCCGGCATTGGACTGGTGTTCTGTCTATCCTATGAGCCGTCCATGAGGCAGGACTGTGTGGGCAATGGCAAGGCTGCAGATGGGCACTGATCAGGCTGCAATGATGGGCAATGGCAAGGCTGCAAATGGGCACTGATCAGGCTGCAATGATGGGCAATTAAAATGCTGCAGATGGGCACTGATCAGGCTGCAATGATGGGCAATTAAGAGGCTGCACATAGGCACTGAGCAGGCTGCAATGATGGGCAATTAAGAGGCTGCACATAGGCACTGTGCAGGCTGCAATGATGGGCAAATAAGAGGCTACACATAGGCACGGATCAGGCTGCAATGATGGGCAATAAAGAAGCTACACGTGGGCACTGATCAGGCTGCATTAAAGGGCAATGGAGAGGCTGCAGATGGGCACTGACCCTTATTTTTCTGCAAAGTTCTTTATTTAAAATGTAAGTTTTTTTCCTGAAACCTCTTAAAACTAAGGTGCGTGTTATATGCCGATAAATACAGTAGTTCTCTGAAAAGCATGCTATTTAATGATTAACTCCTCTCCAGTTGAAGCCACTCGCAAAAATGATAAGCCACAGTAGGTTCAACACCTCAATTTTTTTTATTGCAAAGACATCCCTCTTGACCCATTAATCACTGGACAATCAAAGTAGAAGTATGGGAGAATTTAAAAAAATGAATCTTCATACTTGATTCTATGGTGCAGCTCAGTGTTGAGATGCAGCTGTCCCACACCCACTTTAAGACCAACAACTGAGTGATCAAATGATTAATGATCGTTAAGTTCTTGGTCTGCAATGAGTGGAGAGCAGTGACTGTCAGTCACCAATCTCTGTTATGCTTACTGGGAGCAGCTGGTTATGGCTCTCCACTGTGTGCTAAAAGGCAGAGAGATCATTCCAGAGGCAAGCTTGGCTCTGCCACATCAGCTGATAGGGGGCAACAGCCCGGTATCAGCTATCTCTGGGTCACAGATGAATGAAGTGAAGTATACTCCTGTGACCTGAAAGAGAAGTATAGCCAAAAAAGCTTTGACCATACTTCTCTATTAAATAATAAATTCACTGCCGCAGACGTTCCCCCGAACTGCTGCCTCTAGTGATACTGAGCCAGGGATCTTCTCCCCCCACTCGCTGTCATAATTCAAAATAGAAAACATGACCGTGCGGGGCTCCACCCACCCAGCCACATCATTCGCGGAGCTCTGTGAATTAATGAACTACAACTACCAACAGCCTTTGTGGCTGTCGGCTTCTAGTTCTCAATGGACTACCGGGGGCGCTGATGAGCACTCTAGGTAATTCATTGATTCCTTCTGTCATTGTATAACTGCCTGCTCCTAAGTGGTAAGGGCAGACAGCTTCCACTGACGGTATGCATGAGTTCTGCATGGCATCCGCGATCTGTTGAGTGCCCCCACAGCAAGCAGCTTGCTATGGGGGCACCCGAGCTGCAGCCTTCCTGTGTCCATTCAGACACACAGCTATGGCATGGCTCCGCCCCCCTTTCTCTCCTCACTGACTGATTGACAGCAGCGGGAGTCAATGGCGCCATGCTGCTGTCTCAGCCAATGAGGGGGGGGGGAGGAGGGGAGTCCCGGAGAGCAGAGTCTCTTGTGCAATATCGCTGGATAGAGATGAACCTCAGGTAAGCTTTAGGGTGGCTGCTGCACACAGAAGGCTTATTATCTTAATGCATTCAAAACTTCTACTTTTACCACCACTTCCACTCGGGGCCTTTTCAGAAAATGTTTACATGTAAGAATCAGTATTTTTTGCTAGAAAATATCTTAGAACCCCCAAACAGATTTTTTTAAAAGATTGTGGAGAATAAATTGGTGGGTTGCCCAATTTTTTATGTCATGCGGCATTTGCGCAGTGGTTTTTAGGAAAAATTTTAAATTTGTTAAAAATTTTAATACAAAAAAAAAAAAAAACACAATACATAAGCCATTTTTTTGTAAAATATAAAAGATGTTACACCAAGTAAATAGACACCATGCAAACACAAATTTTACTATCTACAGGCGACACTTTAAAAGCCTTTACAGGTTACCATGTTCAATTTACAGATGAGGTCTGGTGCTAGAATTACTGCCCATGATCTGACGTTCGCGGAGTTATCCCGGGGGGGGGGGTGGAGGGGGAGTTTGGAGAGTTTGCCAGAGGCACTTTAAATTTTTATTATTATTTTTACACTTCATTTGTTTGGCCACTTTTATTGCTATCACAAGGCATGTAAAAACATGTGTCAGTAAAAGGGATGTGACAGGTACTCTTTATAGAGAGATCTGGAGTCTATAAGACCACAAATCCCTCATCTGCTCTTAAAAGCATTCAAAACAACAAGTCCTGTGTTTTGAATGATTTTTTTCTTAAATGGCACTGTTCACATCTGGGTAAATCCGATGTGATGTCAGGTCATCGCTTTCGGGCTATCATAGAGGAGAGTTGAGCAAAGCCTATCCTGGCTTTGTTTGGCTGTCCGACCAGCCAGCAGGCATAACAGCTGGTAGCTCAGGTCCCCCGGTGGGACGGGAGAGCCTGAGCAGGCCACGGAAAGGATGAGGCAGGATGAGGCAAAGGGGGAGGTCCTCTCCCGCTGAATGCAAAAGCAATCCAGCGGCTAGTTAGCAGCTCCAATTGCTATTACAAGAAAGCTGACTGCTGGCTCTAAAAAACGGTACAGGGGTGATGCCGGGCATCATTCCAATGTAACCATTTTAAATCCAGCGAGGTATTGGTATGTCGCTGGTCAGCAAGTGGTTGATCACCCCCCTGCCAGTGTTTAGTGGTTTGTCTCATCCATGTAAACGGATACATTCTGCTGGAGAGCTTGTGCAGTGAAAAACACCACACTGGGCTCAAGTCCGCTCTCTGCTGACATCACAAAAGTCAGTCATTGTGACAAGGGAAGTTGGGATCGAGCCGCAGAGCCTGAGGCGGCCGCACCCTGCCTATCCACAGAAAAGTGCTCCAATGAGTGAGGAGGGGGCAGAGTGGAGCATTGGACCGATGCTGCATCCACCTAGGGAAGTATAAATGTAAGAAAAAAAAAAACACACTTTTCCTTTAAACAGCAGATCTACTTATAAATTAAGATAGTATATACTGAACTCTGCTGCCTATTGTGCAGCTGAACACCGCTTCAGTGAAGAGGAATCACCACTTGAGGTCTCCTCTGAAAGCGGCACTTACTGTCTCATGTCCACTGTTGCGCTCAGTAGCATCTCCTGCTGACCCCGTTTATTACCACTGTGGTAATGTAATGGGTCAGCAGGAGGAACCACAAAGCACAATAATTAAAACGCACATATTGCAGGCATCTAATAGCATAAACTATGAGCACATAGCTTTGTGTGCTGTCACTACAGATTTTCTACCTGGCTTTTATGGTAAACCACCTTTAATAATTCACATGTCATATATTGCCCAGGAGAGCTCTTCGCAGCTATTAGTTGAAAATCCATAGTCCCTGCATTGTCAAGCACCTCTCTGCAGTCTGCAGTTTACCATGTCAATATTTATTGCTATATATCTCACGGGTTTCCTTGTGTACAACCATGTTACCACATGTGTAGACAAACTGCTAAATGTACAGCTGAAAAATCTAAATACTGACTTCCCTGCCAACACATGTCATTCTCTTCAGCTGGTGCTCATTTGCAGACAACATACAAGACCCTGACCATTTAATTTTTTCCACTGCAGGAACATAAAAACAGATTGACTGGATAATAAAGGAGCAGCAGTTCACTGGTGAGGTCATCTTTGTGCGCTCAACTCCACCAAGCAAACTCCATTTCTTAAATCTGCGGCACTGTGCCATTCAGTAAAACCTGTTTTCTTTACAGCATCGGCCTTTTTGACTCCCAATCTGATCACTGATGAGCAATGGCGACAAGCAATGGTTTAAACACCTTTACAGGTTACCTGTTTAGAGTTAGAGAGGAGGTCTAGCGCACAAATTATTGCTCTTGTTCTAATGTTCGCAGTGATATCTCACATGTGTACTTACGTATGCATATATTTGTGTGCTCGAGCACGGAGGGATGGGGATGCTTTAAATTTTATTTTTTTTTTCTTCATTTTTACACTGTCCTGTTAACATCCCTTGTAATAGAAATAGGGATGACAGGTCCTCTTTATGGAGAAATCTGGGGTCAAAAAGACCCCAAATCTCTCCTCTACCTTTAAAAGCAAAAGAAAAAAAAAATGGATCTTTTGCTTTAATTAAAAAAACATTACTTCCACCCTGGACCGGAAGTGACCTCATGGCGTCAATCCAGTCCTCCAAGGCCATTGAGACGATCAAAGAGGATCTACTCTTTGATCGCCTCTGGGACTAGCCAGCTGCACTGGATCGATTCTCGGGTGAACAGAATTCCCGAGAAACACCGGGATGGGGACACGTCCCCTCTCACCCCTTCTAAAAGTGCGGATTCGCTGCAAGATCACTTAATCGGTGGCAGGAGAGGTGCCCCCCCGACCACTTTCCGTTGTCTCCGCCACTTACTGAGCCCGCCAGTATAGACGAAGACGATCGGGTCCGCTCCACCCCTGCACTGGCTCCATAGCATTGACTGGCAGAAGTCAAACGTCAATTCTGCCCAAAGCTCCTAAAAGGGACTGTTATTTGAACTGTCTTTTTTTTTATTATTGCATTTTACTGTAAATATGAGATCTGATATGTAAGAGGCCCTGGCGTGCTTTTTTCTATTACAAGGAATGTTTAAATTTCTTGTAATACGAATAAAAGTGATCAATTTTTTTTTTTCAAAGGACAGTGTAAAAATAAAGTAAAATAAGAAAAAAAAAATACATTTAAAGTGTAGTGCCCCATCTCGCCAAGAGCACACGCAAAAGTGAGCGGATACACAAGTCCTGCCTGCATATGAAAATTGTGTTCAAACTACACATGTGAGGTATCGCCGCGATCGTTCGAGCGAGAGCCATCATTTTAACACTAGACCTCCTCTAACTCAAAACTGGTAACCTGTAGGCATTTTTAAACATCGCTGATGGAGATTTATAAGTGCCAAAGTTTGTCACCATTCCATGATAATTTTGAAGCATGACATGTGGGGTATCAGTTTAACATCATCTTTCACAATATGGAAAAAATTGGACTAACTTTACTGTGGTCTTATTTTTTAACTCAAAAAAGGTAAATTTTTTCCAAAAAAATAAATTAAATAAATTGCGCTCGTAAGACCACTGCGCAAATACAGTGTGACAAAGTATTGCAACAACTGCAATTTTATTCTCTACGGTGTCATTATATATTCTTTTTTTTTTTTCTGTTTGGGTTTTCTAAGTAATTTTACAGCACAAAAAAAAAAAAATGGTTTTAACTTGTAAACTCCAAGGGTTAAAAAATAGTCCCGGTCCTCAAGTGGTTAAAAGCAAAATTATTGTGAGCATCACAACTGTAAACCAGTGAAAACAATTATAAAGTCCATATAAACTAAATGCCCATAAGTCTAAATATTAAATAAAAAGAAAAATTGTGTCCATCTTGTCTATAAAATAGGTGGTGGTCTAACAAGGCATGAAGCTGCATGAATCTTGCGGCATTGAAAAAACAATGGCAGTATTCCAATAGGAGACATCAATTCAGTCCTCCTTACTTCTCTGTGTTAAAACTCGGCCAGGAAAGAACAAGACTCCAAAAGTGTAATATTGTAAATTGTTAATTAAAAAAAAATTAACGCTAAAGCGAAGTTCCACCCAAAAGTGGAACTCCCGCTTTAAGTGCAGGTGACCCCATGACGTGGCATTATTGGCATGTCATTTTTTGGTGGGTGCTCATATTAGCAGAATAACCACTATAGGCAGGAGGAATAAAGTGGTTGTAAAGGCATAAGGTTTTTTATCTTAATGCATGCTATGCAATAAAGTGATTGTAAAGTCTTATTTTAAAAAAATAAAATTAAACACAAATATGTTATACTTACCTCCTCTGTGCAGTGGATTCGCACAGAGCAGCCCCAATCCTCCTCTTTTCAGGCCCCTCTTCTGTGATCCTGGGCCCTCACTCCTGTTCCGTGCCCCCACAGCCAACAGCTTTCTATGGGGACGCCCAAGCCGAGTTATAGCTCCGTGTGTCCATTCAGACAGATGTAGCCCCAACCTCTCCCCCTCTCTTGCCTGACTGACAGTCACGGGAGCCAATGGCATCGCTGCTGTGTCTCAGCCAATTAGGAAGAGAGTCCTGGACAGCTAAGACACTCATGGACATCGTTTGAGAGAGATAGGGCTCAGATAAGTAATTAGGGTGGTGCTGGGGAGGCTGCTGCACACAGAAGGTTATTCATCTTAATGCATAGAAAGCATTTAGATAAAAAGCCTTCTGTGTGCAGCAGCCCCCCTCATTACTTACCTGAGCCCCATTTCTCTCCAGCGATATCCACCAGTGTCTCAGCCATCCGAGATTCTCCCTCCCTGACTGAGGCTGAGACACAGCAGCAGCGCCAATGGCTGCTGCTGCCAAAGTCAGCTAGCCAATCAGGAGAGAGAGGGGGCGGGCCGGGGCTCCGTGTCAGAATGTACACATGGTGCTATGACTCGGGTGTCCCCATAGCAAACCGCTTGCTGTGAGGGCACCCAACAAGAGGGAGGGGCATGGAGAGCCGAAGAGGGACCCGCGAAGAGGAGGATCAGGGCTGCTCTGTGCAAAACCACTTCAACAGAGCAGGTAAGTATAACATGTTTGTTATTTTTAGTAAGAAGTAAAAAAAAAAAAAAAAGCCAATAATGGTTGGAAATAAAATAACAGCCACACAGAGTTTTCAGGGAGTCGGCCAACTCAGGAAGTGGAAGCTATATACACTATGTATTGATCAAGTATGGCTGTGCCCATGTAAACAGGGACTTAAAAAAAGGGATTTTATTATAACTTACCGTAAAATCCTTTTCTCTGAGTTCACTGACAGACGCAGCTCTTC
>BLSH010191431.1:554075-565895 GCA_018402905.1 Glandirana rugosa
AAAATGTGGGGTGTACTCACTTTTGTGAGATACTGTGTGTGTGCGTACACACACACACACACACACACACACACACACACACACACACACACACAGCCTGAGCGGGTCTGTGGGTTGGGAGGACTCGATGTCCACCGGCGACTCGCGATGCCCTGTGACAAAGCCAGAACTGGGAACCGCCGATGTAAACACAAGCGGTTCCCTGTTCTGACAGGCGGCATGTTAGAGATCTACTGATCCCTGTCCCTGGGATCAGTTAGATCTCTGGTGCCCCTCCCAGCCCAGCCCCCACACAGTTAAAACACACACAGGGAACACAGTTAACCCCTAGAGCTCCCCCTGCAGGTTAACCCCTTCCCTGCCAATGGCATTTATGCGGTCATCAGTGGATATTTTAATTTCTGATTGCTGTATAAATGTCATTTGTCCCTAAAAAAGTGTAAAAAATGTCCGACAGGTCTGCTGCAAAATCGCAGTCCCGATAAAAATCGCAGATTGCCGCCATTTGTAAAAATATATATATAAAAAGATTGTAAAAAACGCCAGAAATTAATTCCCATGGTTTGTAAACGCAGCAACTTTTTCACAAACCAATCAATATACGCCAATTGCAATTTATTTATTTTTTTGTTTGGGTACAACGTCGCACGACCGCGCAATTGTCAATTAAAGCAACACAGTGCCGAATCGCAAAAAGTGCTCTGGTCATAAAGTGGAAAATCCTTAAGTGGTTAAGGGTGGCAAAAACATGTCTCTAAATGAAGCCTTAGTGACAATTTAAATAACAAACAAAAAAAAGATGAAAGAAATATCCCAGTGTTGCTGATCATCTGCTGTCTCTTTGCAGCCACTTCCTGCTTACTTGTATGTCCCCCCATGATGACTATTTATTGCTCTGGTGGGTTTCCGGTCACCATGAAATACTGGAGCCCAGCTGCACATAAAGAGTGGTAATGGTTGATGGTACACAGGGCTTTATCAGGGGACATAGAAAGACTCTTCTAAAGCATAATTTAATAAAACAATTATGCATAAAAAAGCATAAAGCAGAATAAAGATCACGATTCTCATAGTGTCTTTCACAATGTACAAAAAAAAAAAAAAAAGCGGGCTAACTTTACGGTTTTTTTTTTTTTTACATTAAATTTTTTTTTTTTTTAAATGGCATTTGAAAGACCGCTGCGCAAATACGGTGTGACATAAAATAATGCAACAACCGCCATTTTATGCTCTAGGGTCTCTGCTAAAAAAATATAATGTTCTAAGTAATTTTGTAGCAGAGAATACTGGATTTTTACTTGTGAGCAACAAACGTCAGATAAGGTTTAGTCTTTAGCCACTTCAATATTGGGCACTTTCTCCCCCTTCCTGCCCAGGCCATTTTTCAGCTTTCAGCGTTTTCACAATTTGAATGACAATTGCACGGCCATGCTACACTGTAACCATGTGAAATTTTTATCATTTTCTTTACACAAATAGAGCTTTCTTTTGGTGGTATTTAAAAACTGTTTTTTGGGGGGTTTTTTTAGGAAAAATCAAACGAAAATTTTGAAAAAAAAAAGTTTTAGTTTTTGTCAGTAAATTTTATAAATATATATTTTTTTCTCCTTCACTGATGTATGATGAGGCGGCACTGATGAGGAGGCACTATCTGCGGCACTGATGAGGAGGCACTATCTGCAGCACTGATGGGTGGCATTGATGGGCAGCAGTGATGGGCATTGATGGACAGCACTAACAGCCAGCACTCACTGGCATCAATAATAGACACTGATTGGTGGCACTTGTGGCACTGATGATCAGTGCCTTGATTACATCCCTAGATATCTCCCGTGAGGAGATGCTGCTGATCGGCTCTCCTCGCCACCCGCTCTGTCAGTGGGAGGCAAGGAGCAATGATTACTGGCACTTTCTTGTTTACATGTGACCAGTTGTGATTGGTCACAGCCGATCACATGATTAGAGAGCCGCGGCTCTTCACACTGATCGGGGTTGGGCCGTGTCCTGGCAACACCCCCCTAGGGCAAGCAAGAGCGCGCTTTCTGGGACGACATCATAGGACGTCCCAGAACGAGAGCCGCACCGCCTCGCTGTCATTTGATGGTGAGCGGGCAGGCAAGTGGTTAAACTGCCCTCATCTACAGACCGAAGTTCATACCTATCTTTTTGGTTCTTTTATCAGTGATGTTGTGAGATACTTGACAGACTGCCTTGATTTTTGTCTTTAACAGCTGTCAGTTTAGGCAGAGAACTGCTCTTCATTGAATCGGAGATGAAGATTTTTTATGACCGCGAGAGGAGAGAAAGATCTGCTGCAGCTCACCAGGAAGCGGTTTCTGGTCGCCATGGCGACCTGGCGCCCGGGGTTTGTTGAGACCCGGTATACCCAGTAAAGTGACTGACTGGCCTCAGGTGATAGGCGAAAATGAAACAAATTGTCAGGAGTGATCCATGATGATAGAAAAGGAACAAAGCATCAGACAGAAATGACACTTCGCGCTCTTAAAATTATACAAGTACACGATAGAGGGACATGCTTTGTTAATATTTCAGGTCTGAGGTTTACAACCATTTTAAGAGTAACAGCACCAGATATAGCCAGGGAAATAGCATTTTCCGAGGTCAGCTGCCATATTTCCTTATCACACTTCTACTTCCATCTAAGGGTCTCGCTAAAGGGCCACACAGCATTATCATCTAATCTAAACCGACTTCATGCCGTAGGTCACTACACAGTCCGATGGTCAAATCTACAGGAAAGAGCTGCAGTCATCATTGCGACACCAGACATAAATCTCCTTCGTTTGTGGTTAGCCTGCAGATTCACACAGAGTTTAATGCTACTTGATGTATTATATACTGACCATAACATCTTATTTTACAGCCAATTACGCCACTAAAACTTCAATAGACTTTCCTTGGTGCTGCACTAAGCCCTAGAGTAACAAACCTTTTTCAAAAAAGGTCCAGTCTACTGAAATTGGACATTCTGAACAGTACTTCTACCTAAAGAAGTGAATTTTAAAAGCATTTATGAACTGGAATACATGGGATACTGGGATGTATTACAAGGTTAACACTGTAGAGGGAGTCTGTTGGTCTGTAGATATAGTAGAACCCCACTCAACAGGTTTTCTGAATTGCTGGCTTGAGTGAAGAGAAATAACAGTGACTAACAGGACCCCCCCCCCCCTTTCATGGTGCCTGAGCAGCCAATGTACCAGGCTTGAATGCTGTATAATGGGTATAGGGAAAGAGTCCATGTAGAATGCTCAGAAGCTGAATTGTGCATAGTTCCAAAGGGTGCCTTGGTTGAGAAAACACAGGCTTACACCATAGAAAATTATTTCAACTGTTTGCAACTTCTCAATGCTCCAAGCCAGGAATATGCAATTAGCGGACTTCCAGCTGTTGAAGAACTACAAGTCCCATGAGGCATAGCAAGACTGATAGCCACAAGCACGACACCCAAAAGCAGAAGCATGATGGGACTTGTAGTTTTGCAACATCTGGAGGTCCGCTTATTGCATATCCCTGCTCTAAGCCTTGGATGACCTTCACATGGCCTACTGGCTCCCCTAGTGTGGCCTGCATGGTCCTGGACTTGAACCACCCCTGTTAGAGCTGCGCAATTCTGGATAAAATGAGCAGCACGATTTTTTTGCTTAGAAGATCGCAATTCTCAATTTAACATCTTTCACACTATGCAAATTGGGCTAACTTTACTGCTTAGTTTGTTTTTTTTTTTTTAATTAACATTTTTTCCCCAAAAAAAAAAACACGCTTGAACACCGCTGGGCAAATATAGTGTGACATTAAATATTGCAACAACCGCCATTTTATTCTATAGGGTCTCCGCTAAAAAAAATTATATATATAAAATGGGTTCCAAGTAATTTTCTAGCAGAAACACTGATTTTAACTTGTAAGCAGCTAGTGTCAGAAAAAGGGTTAGGCATGAAGGGGTTAAACTGACCTCATTTAGAGACCAAAGTTCATCCCTTTGATCTAAAAGAACCAAATGATACAATGTTTCTTTTTATCTCTGAGTGCTGAGCAATGTTGTGATAAACTTTGCTAGCTTTTTTTATTTCCTTTGACAGCTGTGAGCAGAAAACTGCTCTGCACGGTTAAGCCGCATTCACATGGACGTTCTTGTTCAGGTGCGACTGTCCGTTTTTTTCAGGTGGACCTGAATGGACACTGCATGCAGCCCTATGGAGCAATGGATGTCAGCGGAGACATTTCCACTGACACCTGTCCCTCTCCGATCCGCTCCTCTCCTGTCCTGTCCTGTAAAGTCTGATGGAGGAAAACTGTATTTTTCCATCCGTCTGCAGATCAGATGACAATAGACAGACAGATCCATTGTCATCCGATTTCCCATAGGGGAGATCAGCGCTCTTACAGATCCGTCGGCTCAGCAGGGATCAGCGGTTCGATCCCTGCTGAGCAAAACGAAGTCCGGTAACGGAGACGGCCGTGTGAAATCGGCCTTACATGAATTGTGGAAATGCCGGATTAAGATTGTGAGGGGGTTAAAGCGAGATTTTTTAAATGATTAATCACGCAGCTCTACCACCTGTTTTACTTGGCAGATTTGAAGCAGGGTAGTGGGTGCTCTAACGCTCTTTGCATTTCAGCACCCAGCACTGAGTCCATTCACACCAGGTGCAGTGGGAATGCTTTAGGCTACTATTCCAGTGCCGTTTGACCGCAAGACAAGGAAAAATGCCTCATCTCCGGAGTGGCCTGTTCACATCATTGTGTTGCGGTGGTGTGCAGGCAGTGTGAACTAAAAAAAATTGACTGTGCGCAGTTTTTTTTCCAGCGCAGGTCGCAACACACCGGCCAATAGAATTCTATGAAAAGTCACTGTCACTATTTAATAAGCTTGTTAAACAGTGAAATGCGCACCACACACCAGAAGCTCCATTGTAATGGAGAGACTGCTATGAATGAAACCTGGAATAGGCAGAACTGTCAAGCAGAGTAATCTCCACCCAGCAGTACAGGTATTGTTCCCACCCTCGTGGGAGAGAAATTGACACAGGAGTGTGCCACTGTACTGGGGAGGAGCTTAGTGTTAAACCACAGACTGAAACTGACCACCATTTGGGGGGGGGGGGGGTTTAAAACCACGGAACTGACCACCAATGCGGTTGAACATGCCTGTTAAAGTTCCCTGTCACTGATTAGGTGGTAAGGTGTTAACGTGGTTGTAAAGGCAGGTGGTTACCTCAATGCATTAAGATAAAAAGCCTTCTGTGTGCAGCAGCCCCCCTCACATTTATCTGAGCCCATCTCTATCCAGTGATGTCCACAAATGCCTTGGTCATCTGGGACTCTCCTTCCTGACTGGCTGAGACACAGCAGCAATAGCATTGGCTCCCGCTGCTGCTAATCAAACTCAGTTTGCCAATGAGGAGACGGGGCGGGGCCTAGGCGTAGCTCCATGTCTGAATGGATACAGGAAGCTGTGGCTCAGCTCTGTTGCCCCATAACAAGCTGCATGCTGTGGGGGGCACTCAAAAGGAGGAAAGGGCCAGGAGCTCCAGCCAGGGACCCGAAAAGGAGGAGGATCCAGGCTGCTCTCTGTGCAAATCCACTGCTCAGGGAAGCATGACTTTTTTCTATTAAAATAGCAGACTTTACACTTTAAAGGGGTAAACAGCATTGCTACTAAGCATTATTACAGGAGGGTGGAGGAGCCACTAATACTGCAGGCAGGGACACCAATGCTGGCCATTATTATAGTGGTCACCGACACCAATGCTGAGGGTTTATAATTTTCCACCGACACAAATGAAGACTCCCGCTCTCTTCAGTGTTCATCATTTCAGTATTTTGTAATGCCACGATAATAAAACTCTAATGAGCATGCACAGGACTTACATTATTATTGAAACCAGAAAAAAAAACAAAAAAACTCATGAGCGCACTGTTAGCCAGGTGAACAGAACATTGGCTGGCAAGGATTTCGGCACGGAAATTGATAAAATGAAGGTTCATGAATTAAAAGTCTCTGGGGGTGAAATGCTGATTTTAGACGGCTGCAGGCTCTAGTAAGAGCTAGATGGGACTCTGGAAATGGAGAAAAGAAGGAGAGCAGCGCCATCTAAGTGCAGCAATGATATAACATTTTATTCCAAGGAGAAAAGATAACAAAAAAAAACTCACAAGATTATCAGCACATGTGGTATATACTGGGTTCATCCACTCCTGGGGAGAATGGGCTGCTGGTAAGGGATGAGGAGGCCACTGGTCCCGGCTGCTCTGGTGGCTCCCAACCAGTGTTTATTTTGTCAATGAAAATGTTTATCAACGTTTTCGTCTGCGGCAATTTTACAGTGACGAAAATCAAATCCGTTTTAATTAACCAATGAAAACAGGATGTAAATATTAGGTAGGGACGTTTACCCCCGTGAACGAACTTCCGTTTTTCACGGAGCTCCGCCTGCTTCCTTCCCAGCAAGCGAGTTGAACCGACTGTGTGCACCATCCGTGACAACTGCCAGAGACCAGAGCAGAACTGTGCATTACAGGCAGGCCTCCCAAGGCCCGACGACACTGTCCCTCTCCCGAGTCCTGACTCACGAGATCACTGCCCACGTCCAGAGTAGAGAGCAGAGCACTGTGTGTGCATTATTACAGGCCTCCACTGACACCCAGAGCACTGCGCATTACAGGCAATCCCTCAGACCTGAGACCACCATCCAGCACTGTGCAGCATTACAGGCCTCCTCTGACCACCATCCAGAGCACTGTGCAGCATTACAGGCCTCCTCTGACCACCATCCAGAGCACTGTGCAGCATTACAGGCCTCCTCAGACCCATGCCCAGAGCACTCTGCAGCATATAGGCCTCCTCAGACCACCATCCAGAGCGGCTAAATCTGTAACTGGGTTTGTTCAAACCGTAATACCATAAATAACCTATTAGATTTTTACACTAGAGGAGTATATTAGGAGTTTGAAAATTTTACAGAAATGCTTAAATAATGCATTACAATTTAACTAAACACATTCGATTTTAGTTTACTAAAATATACTGGAGATTTTAGTTGACTAAAATGGGACCAAAATGTAATTTTAGGACTAAGTCTAAAACTAAATCAAAATTTGCTGCCAAAATGAACACTCCCTCCCAACGCTTCCAGGGACTCGGGTGCAGTCTCAGACAGAGCCGTTGACGTCACTTCTGGGTTGAGGGTGCAGTGGGCGGTGTGCGCGTTCGTAGCATACATGCTGCACTTAGATGGCGCTGCTCTTCTTTTCTTCACTTACATTAGTTGGTCACCAATGGCTGAATTGAAAACAGATCGAACCCGGGTGAAATGAAGATGGCAGAGGCTAGGGATAGAAAAGTGACCAGTATCATGAAGATCTTAGTGCTGGAGGATGGCAAACCCAGAAGTATGGTAGAACTGCTGTAATGTGCAAATATGCTGTGTATACTGACTCAAAGTAATAGCTGCTTACCCATGTGTAAGAATTTTTATATTCTAATTAACCACTTGCCGCCCGCCCGCCGCAGCATGGTGGCGGCAAAGTGGCTTGTTATTGCAAATCGCCGTCACCTGACGGCTGTCGCGATAACGAGTATTGTGAGCGCGTGCACTGTGTTCCGGGGGAGCCAGGGAGGGCGGACTCAATCTCCGCCGGCTACCCGCGATGCCCCCCCCCTCCCCCGCAGAGAAAGAACGGAGGTCCGCCTAAGTAAACACGGATCTCTGTTCTGACAGAGGGGGAAGGGCTGTGATCACAGGCTTCCTGTAGATGGAAGCCGTAATCACTCCCCTCCCCCTGCCAGCCCAGCCCCCATACAGTTTGTAACACACTGAGGGAACACAGATAACCCTTAGAGTGCCCCCTGCAGGTTAACCCCTTCACTGCCAATGGCATTTACATAGTAATCAGTGCATTTTTATAACACTGATCACTCTATAAATGTCAAAGGTCCCAAAAAAGTGTCAAAATGGTCCGACATGTCCGCTGCAATATTGCAGTACCACTAAAAATCGCAGATTGCCGCCATTACTAGTAAAAAATTAAAATAAATTAAAAAACTCCAGAAATGAATTCTCATCATTCGTAAATGCGGCAACTTTTGCGCAAACCAATCAATAAATGCCGGTTGAGATTTTTCTTACCAAAAATATGAGGAAGAATATAAATCGGCAAAAACCGATAAACATTTTTTAATATTTTTTTTTGGATTTGTATTTTAGCAAAAAGTAAGAAACATTGTTTTTGTTTGCAAAATTGATACTTTTTTTTGTTTATAGCAGTGATCAGAAATGACGCAGAAGTAATCAAATACCACCAAAAGAAAGCTCTATTTGTGGGGGAAAAAAAAGGACGCAAATTTAGTTTGGGTACAACGTTGCACAACCGCGCAATTGTCAGTTAAAGCGACGCAGTGCCGAATCTCAAAAAATGCTCTGGTCCTAAAGTGTGAAATCCTTCCGGGGCTGAAGTGGTTAAAGAAAAAAAAAAACACACACACACACTTATGCAGTCGGACATTAACATTAAAGTTAGTGAGCATGTGGAGGTCTGACAGATAGGAGTATAGTGAAAAATGTTCATCCAACACTCCTGGCCATCCATGCTCTCCCAGGAATGAAGGTGATGAATCAGTAGAAGGAAAAAACTCTTCTTCCGTAGGTGTCAGCGGGGAGTGTAGGCAAACCATGAAATATTGAGCCTAAAACGATGCATCACTGTGGGATTTAAAGGTTACTTTCTTAAGTCATTTGTACACAATGCATTGGAGAAGCCAGAAGAAAGGATTAGCGGAAAGCAAAAGATTATGGCAACAGCGATTCTTACTTTCAGTGGAGAATAAGAGACTACGCAGAAGTGCTAAACAGTCAAGCCGTTCATAAGAGGGCACCCCTGGGGGAAGACGAGTACAAAAGGCAATTCCAAATCATGCTTCAAATGGAAACTACACAGTACTATTTATTTATTTCAGGTACTTGTATAGCGCAGTCAATTTACGTAGCGCTTTACATATACATTGTACATTCACATCAGTACCTGCCCTCAAGGAGCTTACAATCTAAGGTCCCTAACTCACATTCACTCATACTAGGGCCAATTTACACAGGATCCAATGAACCGACCATCATGTCTTTGGAGTGTGGGAGGAAACCGGAGTTCTCGGAGGAAACCCACACAATTTTCAGTAAGGGCATTTACTGACTTACTATATTGTTTATTCTTAAAGTGATTTTAGCAGATCTTTACATTTACATGCTTGCTTTTGCAGATTTTGATTTATGTATTTCATAAACAGATCTGTAAACTTTCCCTAGGGGTTATGAATATCCGTGCTAAGCCAATTAACCACCCTATTTTAGCTTTACTGCTACAGGGTGGCTGTGCAGAATCTTCTATACACACACCACACGCGATTTTGCTCCCGCTTCTTCTGCGATTATGCCAATGGATGACCGCTGGCACTCGCAGATTGTCGAGTTAACACTGTCAGTGGGGACATGCTGGATTTTGGGAATAATATCCAGCACATCCCTCA
Organism: Glandirana rugosa; assembly: GCA_018402905.1. Taxonomy (NCBI): domain Eukaryota; kingdom Metazoa; phylum Chordata; class Amphibia; order Anura; family Ranidae; genus Glandirana; species Glandirana rugosa. The sequence continues at coordinate 563,620 of BLSH010191431.1, forward strand.
GTGAAAGTACCACATAGTACACACAAAAACCACTTAGTCCGCTTTCACACTTGTGTGACCTGAAAGTCGCGCAATTTTTTTGCCTCGATTTTGTTAAGACTTTGAGCAATGCCTGTGTTATCTTGGTCTATGAACCTCAAATCGCATCAAAGTCAGACCAAAGTGGTGCAGGGACTACTTTGAAGGTGCTGCAACTTGAAGTCGCACCAATATGAATAGTAGTCATTGGAAATCATGGGATATGACTTGCCATGCGACACTGCAGTCCCAAGACGCAGGACAAGTCACACAAGTGTAAAAGGTGCCTTAGGTACACATTTAACTCTTTGATCACTCAACGTTTAACCCCTCCCAGCCAGTGTCATTAGTACAGTGACATAGTTACATAGTCAGTGAGGTTGAAAAAAGACTCGAGTCCATCAAGTTCAACCCATGTGTGTGCTTTCACGTCAGTATTACATTGTATATCCCTCAATGCTTTGGTCCCTTAGGTGTGCATCTAGTAGTTTTTTGAATGTATCTACACTCCCGGCAGAGACCACTGCTTGTGGAAGAGAATTTCACATTCTCACTGCTCTTACCGTAAAGAAACCTCTACGCATTTTAAGGTTAAACCGCCTTTCCTCTATTCTTAGTGAATGGCCGCGTGTCTTTGTGTACTCCCTTGCACTGAATAGTTTTGTCCCTATAGTGGGGTCACCAGTACAATATTTGTACATTAAAATCATATCCCTCTCAAGCGTCTTTTCTCCAGAGAGAATAAGTTCAGTGCTTGTAATCTTTCCCCATAACTAAGGTCTTCCAATCCCTTAATAAGCTTTGTGGCTCTTCTCTGCACCCTTTCCAATACCTGGACATCCTTCTTGAGGACCGGCGCCCAGAACTGGACGGCATACTCCAGGTGTGGCCTCACCAGAGACTTGTATAATGGGAGAATTATTGATTTATCCCTGAAGTTAATCCCTTTCTTTATGCATGCCAACACTTTGTTAGCTTTGCTTGTAGCAGCTTGGCATTGCATGCCACTGCTGAGCCTATTCTCCACCAGGACCCCTAGGTCTTTTTCCATCCTAGTTTCCCCCAGGGGCTCCCCCCCTAGTGAGTAGTTAGCGTTCAGGTTCTTGGTACCCAAATGTATTATCTTACATTTTTCTACGTTAAAACTCATTTGCCATTTGCCTGCCCACCCCAATAATTTGTTCAGATCTTCTTGCAACGTTTCCACATCCTGTGGAGAGTTTATTGCCCTGCTTATCTTGGTATCATCCGCAAATATTGAGATTGAGCTCTTCACCCCGTCCTCCAAATCATTTATGAATAAATTGAAAGGATTGGTCCCAGGACAGAACCTTGGGGAACCCCACTTTCTACACCAGACCATTCTGAGTATTCCCCATGTATCACCACCCTCTGGACTCTCCCCTGCAGCCAGTTTTCAATCCAGGTACTCACCCTTTGATCCATGTTGAGGGACCTTAGTTTGTAGAGTAAACGTTTATGGGGAACTGTATCAAACGCCTTTGCAAAATCCAGGTACACCACATCCACAGGCCTTCCTTTATCTAGGTGGCAGCTCACCTCCTCATAGAAGGTTAATAGATTGGTTTGGCAAGAGCGATTCTTCATGAACCCATGTTGATTACCGCTAATGATACCGTTCTCATTACAATAATCGTGTATATAATCCCTTATTATTCCCTCCAAGAGCTTGCATGTTATTGATGTTAAGCTAACTGGTCTGTATTTCCCAGGGATATATCTTGGTCCTTTTTTATATATTGGTACCACATTGGCTTTCCTCCAGTCAGCTGGTATCATACCAGTCAGAAAACTGCTCTTAAAGATTACAGTGTATATTTGTAGCACTGATCACTGTATTAGTACCACTGGTTCCCACAAAGTGTCAGTGTCCGAATGTCTGACAATATCAGAGTCCCACTAGAAGTCGCTGATCGCCGCCATTACTGGTATAAAAAAAATAAATAAAAATTCCAGTATATACACCATAGTTTGTAGACACTAGAACTTTTGCACAAACCAATATACAGGGTGGGCTATTTATATGGATACACCTTAATAAAATGGGAATGGTTGGTGATATTAACTTCCTGTTTGTGGCTCATTAGTATATGTGAGGGGGGAAACTTTTCAAGATGGGTGGTGACCAAAACACCCTTGGTCACCATGATTATGTCACTAGTCACGATGTTTATATGTGACATTAGAAATTCTCGTCAAAAGACTGACCATACTATGGTCGACTGACCTCCTTTCGG
>BLSH010191431.1:674338-690637 GCA_018402905.1 Glandirana rugosa
ATATTTATATTTATTTATTTTTTATTATTTTTTTTTTTCTTGCCAAAATACAAATAAAAAAAAAAAATACATTCATCAGTTTTGGCCGATTTATATTCTTCCTCATATTTTTGGTAAAAAAAAAAAAACCCTCGGCGTTTGGTTTGCGCAAAAGTTGCCATGTTTACAAACCACGAGAATTAATTTCTGGCGTTTTTACAATTTTCTTTTTTTTTTTTACTGGTAATGGTAGCGATTTGCGATTTTTATAGGGACTGTGATACTGCAGCGGACATGTCGGACATTTGTTTACCCTTTTTTGGGACCAATGACATTCATACAGCGATCAGAAATTTAAATATCCACCGATTACTATATAAATGTTATCGGCAGGTAAGGGGTTAACCTGCAGGGGGCACTGAAGGGGTTACCTATGTTCCCTGGGTGTGTTCTGTGTGGGGGCTGGGCTGTCAGGGGCACCAGAGATCCAACTGATCCCCGAGTACAGGGATCAGCAGATCTCTAACATTCCCCCTGTCAGAATGGGGAACCGCTGTGTTTACATCGGCGGTTCCCCGTTCTGGCTCTGTCACAGAGTATTGTGAGTCACCAGCGGTCATAGCGTCCTCCCGACCCACACCCCCTAGCCGTCATGCACGCGACTGACTATAAGCGGCAATTCGCGGGACAGAGCCATGTTGTCGCCGCTTATAGTCATAGAGCGGTCGGCAAGTGGTTAAGGGGGTAAAATGTACCGGGGCTGAAGTGGTTAATAAACTCTGTTGCAGATTCCGGTTTCTGCTCTGAAGAAAAAATCTGTTTGCTTCCTTATGTCAATGTGTTCAGTGAATCTGAATGGGAGTGACTTTTTTTTTTATTATTAATCAGCTGATGCACTTGAGAACAATTACACAGCAAATGATGTCAGAGCCGCTGCATATATCTTTTCTAGCCAAATGACTGAAAGTATTGAAACCACTGGATCAGCATGGCACAACTTTTTATAAAGGTAGGGAATGATGGTTTATGCACGGGATTTTATAATAACAGGTTACTTCTGAGTCAAAACTGTGATCAGATGGAACAAAAAAAAAAAAAGGAAATTTTCCTCTGCATAGCAGGTGCCCCCAGGTGCCTCCATCAGACTTCAGTGTCTCCAGGCTGCTCTGACGTTAAACGCTAAATTAAAATGTGCTAAAGCTCTTGCACATGTAAAATGTTGGAGCTGCAGTTTCTCTCCTAGCAATAAGCCTAGAAGGTGATGGCAGAAAAGGAAGACCACCTCCTACCCCTTCACTTGTGCTGCACTGCCCACATCGATATCATTAGAACAGAAGCAGGAAAAGATAAGCCATGAAGATTGATAAAAATCCTCCCAATGTATATGGGATTTATGTCTCACTCAACAAAAATGGAATTTCACTTTAATATTCTTAGGCGACGGTCCACCTTACTTAAAGTTGGGATTCAGAATTCGGATATAGCCTCGTCTCCATCTCTATGGACGGTCAAATAAGTAAACATGATTTTTTTCAGCTGTCTATTTCACAATTTCCTTCCCTCAGATTAATTTCATGTACTAGCACCCTTTAGGCGATTATTTTCATTTATAACAGTCTATGTTAAGCACTAAATAAGTGATCGCTTCAAAAGAGGGAAAGAAATGAATCATAGCAGCGCCTGAGACACAGGCAGTGCCGTCATGTCCATGACTGCAGAACACAAAACGGTACAGCAATAGTGACATCTAGTGGCCATAAATAGTCCTGCAAGATACTGGCATCTTGGGTAAAAAAAATTAAACATTTTTGAACTCAATGCAAAATCCATTTTTTTGGGAGTCCATTGAAAGACACACAAAAAGATCATAAGATGAGAGGGAAGGTTCCTGTATCCAGTACTGTGGCTCTAGGTTACGGATTTCTCTGGTAAGCCAAAAATCCTATTTTGCCCATCATACAGAACAGACTACTTTAAAGCCAAGTTCCACCCAAAAGTGGAATTTCCGCTTATCTGGCTTGCTCCGAAAGGTACACTGACCCAGCTTCCGTCGGCCCTCGCTGCAGCGAGGTACATCATTAGTTTGGCCAGTGCTCCTCCTCCTTCCCCTGCTGCCATGCCAGTAAGAGCGCATTTCGCACATGCACAGTAGGGACCCGGCCGTGAAGCTTCATTGCCATGTTCCCTTACCAGCAATGGCGGCGGCAGCAACCGACAACCGATGGAAACATCGGCTGCGGTGCCGACATCGCTGGATTCCAGGACAGTTAAGAGTCCTTATATTAAAAGTCAGCAGCTATAGTATTTGTAGCTGCTGACACCGCTTTAATCCCTTACAGCTCCGGCATCCCTTTGAAAAGTTCTGAACACCGTGGGGCGGGGGGGGTCTGGAAGTGTGCGGGAAAGGTCAGCAATCATGTAACCACTGTGATTAGTTGTCCCAGGGGTCACGTGATTGGAAGTCTGATTGGTAGCCTAAAAAAACAGAGGTGACCAGGAGCTGCCTTTGCCAGTTCGATCTTTGTGTTGGGGTCTCAGCACAGTAACATCAGTTGTCCAGTGACACATGTGGGTGTTTAATCCCATCCTTTCCCCAATGCACAGAGGTGTTACGCAGGCAGAAACAGAATTAATCATTATGACTGGGATATCCAACAGAAGTCACACTGAGGGGTGGACAAAACAAACAATGCAAACAAGCCGATATAACAGATTCAAAGCAGCTTGTAGCAACCTTGCGCTCAAAATTGGCATCAGAGGCTTAAACATCCACCTGATATTACTTAAAGTGGATGTAAACCCTCACATATACCCAGTGAAGTGAAAAGTCTCAGATGATACACAGAGATGAAACAAATCTCCCTACATAAGTATTACATGTATATCTGCTGTCTTCATCTGTATATACCCTTTAGAAAGTGCAGATCGTGTTAGGATATTTTCTCTTCCCAGTTATCAATGCTGTGAAGCCTGGGCATACAGCCAAGAGAGCTAATTGGAGGAAAGGCACACACCCCCTCTACTCATAGGTAGGGTTTACATCCACTGTATTTAAACCCTCACATGTACACAGTGAAGTAAACAGTCTCAGATGATACACAAAGATGAAACAAATCTCCCTACATAAGTATTACATGTATATCTTCGGTCTTCAGCTTTCTAGACATCATATTAGAAATATTTCTTCCTGTTTCAGCAGAAGGAGGGTAGTCTGTGCATACACTGTGTGAGCTGGTTGGAGGAAAGACTGCAGACTGAAAGAACATTTGTTTGCATAACAGATGGTCTGGCCCATCAATCCTTTTTAATCTAGTTATCTTTTCCCTGTAATGTCAAGTTACATAGTTGTTAAGGTTGAATAAAGAGATCAGTCCATCCAGTTGAACCTGTGTGGGTGTGTGTGTCTAATAATTATGCCACTTCCCATATACCTGAATATGGTGTTCAATAAGATGTCTATTCAAGATTATTTTTCAATTAGCAACCACAGATTGTGGAAGGGAGTTCCACATGCTTACCGATCTAACCGTAAAATACGCCTTACACAGTTTAACCACTTCCTTACCAAGCCTATTCTGGTACTCCTCTCCTACAGATAAAAATCATCATTGTTTGCTAGAAAATTACTCAGAACCCCCAAATATTATATAGGTTTTTTAGCAGAGACCCTAGGAAATAAAATGGTGATCGTTGCAACTTTTTACATCACACTGTATTTGCGCAGATAATTTTTACAAACAGGTTTTTATTGGCAAAAAAAAAACAGTTTCATGAATTAAAAATAATAATAATAATAATAATAATAATAAAGTTAGGCAAATTTTTTTGTAGAATATGAAAGGTGGTGTTACGCCGAGTAAATAGATACCTAGCATGTCACGCTTTAAAACTGAGCACACTCGTGGAATGGCGCCAAACTTTGGTACTTAAAAATGTCCATATGCTACACTTTAACATTTTTTTTACAGGTTATCTGTTCGGGGTTACAGTGGAGGTCTTGGGCTAGAATTGTTGCTTTTGCTCTAATGCATGCGTTGATACCGCTCATGTCATTGAACGCCCTTTACACATGTGGGCGCGACTTACTTATGAGTTTGTTTCTGTGCGCGGGGACGCTTTATTTTTTTTTTTATTGGTTTATTTTGCATTTTTTTAATTTTTACACTGTCTAATTTTTTTTTCTTTTGATCACTTTTATTCCTATTAAAAGGAATGTAAACATCCCTTGTAATAGGACTAGTGTGCGACAGGTCCTCTTTATGGAGAGATCTGGGGTTTATAAGACCACACATCTTTCCTCCAGGCTGGAAAGACCGAGATAAAAAAAAAAAGTAACTGTCTCGGCCTTTCCAGCAGCATCCACAGCTTTGTTTACTACTGCCGGCCCAGATGTGACGTCATAACCTTGCGCCCGGGCCTCTGAGGATCAGAGGTGACTGGGGACCATCTGGTCACCAGAAGTCTCTCTGATCAACTTCCAGCAGCAACCGATAAGTTCTTCAGTTCGCAGATTGCACAGGCAAACCCGGAGACGCACCAGAGGGCGGCAAAGGGGGGGGGGGGGCTGTAAGAACAATTATTTTTCTTATGGTGCACAGAATCAGCGGCCAAATAATATGAATATGATACCATTAAGATATTTGTATATCCCTATCATATCCCCTTTTAGGCATCTCTTCTCCAGGTTTAATGCCAGTAGTCATTTCTCATAAACGGAGGTCCTCCAGTCCCCTTATTAGCTTAGTTGGCCTTCTCTGGACTCTCTCCAGTTCCAGCTCATCCTTCCTGCGTACTGGTGACCAGCGCAGGACAGCACTCTCAAGATGTGGCTGAACCAGAGTTTTGTAAAGTGGTAAAAATTATAGTTTTAGCTCTTGAGTATTTATTCATGCTAATATTCTGCTGCCCTTGCTTGCTGCAGATTGGCATTGCATGCTATTGCTGAGTCTATCAACAGCAAGGACCCCCAGAACGTTTTCCATCCTTGATTCCCCCAGAGGTTCTCCCCCCTTGCATGTAACTTAAATTCATATTTTTATCCCCTAAGTGCATTACTTTACAATTCCCTACATCCTGTGCTCATTCCTCCAGAGTGGTCTCTCAGTAATACAGGAGGTGTGTTACTGCTCAGATCACCAGGTGAAAACAGGAGGGGGTGGGACTGATGCAGCCACCACATCTGATTGGTAAACTGCAATATTTGGGCTTAATCCCACTTTAACACAAGAAAGCTGTAGAAAAGGCATTTTTTGCCTAAAAATTAGCACCTGTAAACTGCCTCTTCTGCAGCCCCAATGTGAAAGCCCGAGTGCTTTCACACTGGGGTGGTGCGCTTGCAGGACAGGAAAGAAACTCCTGCAAGCAGCATCTTTAGGGCAGTGCGGGAGCGGTGTATATACTACCCCTCCGCCATCCCTGCCCAGGTGTCTTCTATACAGATAACGAGCCGAGATTAAGAGCACTCTCTTAGAGTGCTCCTAATCTCAGCTTGTTACCTGTATAAAAAGGACACCTGTCCACAGAAGCAATCAGATTCTAATCTCTCCACCATGGCCAAGACCAAAGAGCTGTCCAGGATGTCAGGGCCAAGATTGTAGACCTACACAAGGCTGGAATGGGCTACAAGACCATTACCAAGCAGCTTGGTGAGAGGGTGACAGTTGCTGTGATTATTCGCAAATGGAAGAAACACAAAATATGTGACAATCTCCCTCGGTCTGGGGCTCCATGCAAGGTCTCGAGTAAGGACTGTGAGGAATCAGCCCAGAACTACACGGGAGAATCTTGTCAATCATCTCAAGGCAGCTGGGACCATAGCCACAAAGAAAACAGTAGGTAACACACTACGCTGTAAAGGACTGAAATCCTGCAGTGCCAGCATGGTCCCCCTGATCAAGAAAGCACATAAGTATAGGCCTAGGCCCGTCTGAAGTTTGCTAATGAACATCTGAATGATTCAGAGGAGAACTGGGTGAAAGCATTGTGGTCAGATGAGACCAAAATCAAGCTCTTTGGCATGAACTCAACTCGCTGTGTTTGGAGGAGGAGGAATGCTGCCTATGACCCCAAAAACACCATCAAACATGGAGGTGGAAACATTATGCTTTGGACAACTTCACCTCATCAAAAAGGGACAATGGACAGAGCCATGTACCATCAAATCTTAGGTGAGAACCTCCTTTCCTCAGCCAGGGCATTGAAAGTGGGTCGTGGATGGGTATTCCAGCATATAATAAGCAAAAAAGTGCAGCGCTAAAAAAAACAGATGATTTCAAATAAGGCTTAAAACAGTGCATATAATGAGGAAGAAAGCCAGAGTAGATTCCAGTGTGCAGTCAGTGCAGGTATGACACACGAGTCGTGCAGATAGTCCCATCCACCACAAACACTTTGAGCCTCTCACCTCACTGATCCAACGCGGTCGGATCATACAGCTCCTATACACCCTCCAACCTCCAGGAATCAGTTGAGATATAGATCCCAGATATTCACTGGTCCTGCAGGGAGAAACGGCTTCGAGCCATAACCAAGGACTCCAGACCATGTATAAAAAGAGAGGGAGAGGATCTAGTGCTCACTGTATCAACTCGTTTATTTACGAACGTATAAAATTACACTTACATTAAAAAGCACTTATGGCCATGTGCGAGCGTAAAAGGCAATTCAAATCATGCAGCCAAGTAACATCAAGCAGGGGTTACCGATCGGACATCCGAACGGGCTCCACACTGATGACCGCGGGTGATGACGACGTGCGTGACTCCCCCCTCATACGCGTTACGTCTGGCATTTAGGGGAGTGGACTTCTTCAGCTAGGGGTGTCTTCACGCAGAGTCATCATATGTTAAATAGAGGATCCATGATAAGCGTTACTACAACAAAGCCCTATTGTGGCAATAGCATAGTTCATTTAAAGGGTATAGATACCTCACCAGCGCACGGTCAGCCAATAGGCCAAGATGCTAAAACCTGGAATCCTAAAATTATATAAAAAACACCACACACTGGGAATAGGTAGAAATGTGTGGCAAAAATAAAAAGGGGACCGCGGGCTCAAAATATATAGAAGTCACGCATATCGTCATACAGCGGTCATCATTTACAATAGTAGCAAAACTAACATAAAATAGACATAAAAATACCCTTTATTAAAATACAACAGAGAATCTAAACTATAAAATCATTTATCTGATATAAAACAGTTTAGATCAAAATCGATGTTCAGACCTTGGGGGGCCATTACACCGGTTTCGTACAACCAGAAAGATTCCCTCCTACTCAAATGTCGGATAAAATTACCTCCTCTCCAATGGACTACTAACTTTTTCTATACCCCAGAATTTTAAACCTCTAGGATTTCTGTCATGGCACATTCTAAAGTGGCAAGATACATTGTGAGTTCTCAAGCCCTTTTTTATATTATTGATGTGTTCCGCCACTCGCACATGTAGAGCTCCAGAAGTGCAGCCTACATGTTGAAGGCCGCACTCACATTCCAACATGTATACAACCCCTACCGTATCACATGTGATTTGATTTTTTATCTGATATTGCTTATGGGTGGCGGAAGAGGTGAATTCCTTACTTTTTTTAGGTTAGACCTACAATTTCTGCAAGCAGCACACCTGCCGCAAGCATAGAAACCTAATAAAAAAAAAGAGAACATTCTATGCTGTTTCTCTTGGCGGGTTGAGAAGACCTGAGGCCAAAATGTCACAGAGTAGGGGCTTTTTTATATACAAAGGCTGGTAGTACTGGACCAAGGACCTTATCTGATTTGAGTATGCCTCAAGGCTTTCTAATAATCCGTTAAAATTTTTTGTGTTGTACATTATAATCAAGAACTAAGCGATATTCATTATTACGTACATCCTCACTTTTATTTGTATTAGCAACAATGGAGTTCCTATCGAGGGATCGGACCCTCTCAATCTCATTGGTTATGCTAGATTGGGAATATCCTTTCTGCAAAAACCTTTCACCAAGGATTTGAGATTGAGCAATATAATGCTCTTCAGAGGTACAATTTCTCCAGATCCGAACCAATTGCCCCCTGGGAATGTAGCAAAGCCACATTTTGTGGTGACAGCTCATTCGTGGAATATAAGAATTGCGATCAGTGGTTTTAAAGTGGTTTCTGCTATGGAAATGCCCTTCTCTCTTGAAAACTTCCAAATCAAGGAATGTCATCTGCTCAGTACTCACATTCCATGTGGGTTTAATGTTTTTGTTATTATCCAACTTATGTATGAATGAATCAAGACTGGCTTGGTCACCCTCCCAGATGAGGATTAAGTAATCTATATATCGTTCATATAAAATAAGCTGAGGTGGGCGATTAGCGAATACTGTCCCTTCCTCCCAGTGTGTCAAACAGATTGGCCACACTGGTAGCGAAACGGACTCCCATCGCAACACCTCTAGTTTGCAGATAGAATTGTCTATCAAACCAGAAATAGTTATTCAAAAGGCAGAATTCTAAACATTGAAGAAATTTTTTTTTAAGCTTTCTCGACAATTCCGAGCGGGTTAAAGCCCATTTGACTGATGAGGTGGCATCTTCATGATTTATGATCGTGTATAATGACCCTATATCTGCGGTTACTAGGATGCTGGAAGGGGTGATAGTAAATGAATTGAGGATTTGGATGACATGTTTAGTGTCTTTGAGGTATGCATCTGTTTTAATGACAAGTGGCTGGAGGAAGAAATTGATGTATTGCCCTAATCGGGCTGTGATCGATTCAATCCCGTTTATGATGGGACGACCAGGGGGTATTCCAGCATGACAATGACCCAAAACATACCACCAAGGCAAAAAAGTACTGGCTCAAGAAGAAACACATTAAGGTCCTGGAGTGGCCTAGCCAATCTCCAAACCTTCAGCCTCAAAACCTTAATGTCTTTGAGAGGATCTGCAAAGAAGAATGGGACAAAACCCCCTTTCAAATGTGTGCAAACCTGGTGGCCAACTACAAGAAACGTCTGACCTCACCTAGCTCTGCCATTCGGACATATCTTTCCCCTTTTATTGTCTGGTATTCGTGCCATTGATAGTACTTTATATTTAGTGTTTAAGTCTTTTTTTTTTCTGTTTTATATATTGTTCCTTACAGCCGAGATGGTCCGGTGGACCACTGCTACCCCAATGTGTTGGCTCTTGGTGGGGATTAAGGTCCCAGTTAATCTCCGATATCCCAGTGGGCCTTTTACCCCACTACTGGTTGCACTTATGCTTTACCAGCTTCACATGCCTAGAGTTTTCTCGGTTTGCTCATATCTTCTTTGCGGACTCTCTCTTCCTAATTATCTTTTGAGATCTTTCTCTATCTTACTCTTTTCTCCCTTCTTTAGAGTCCAATGGGTCCACAACTGGGAGACATTTTTTTCATTTCCTGCCCTTCATTCTACCATGACGCTGAACTGGCTGTCTTTGAATGTTCAGCTTATGAATTCTCCCCAAAACAGGGTGAAGGTTTTTAGATATCTTCAGAAACAATGGGCTGACATAGCGTGTTTATAGGAGATGCATTTTTCTTCCTCCTCTTCTCCCAGGTACTTTAATGCTCAGTACTCTGAGGCGTTTCTCGCAAATGGCCCAACTAAACAAAGAGGATTGCTCATAGCCTTTCGCGATTCTGTCCCGTTTAGTTATACTAAACATATAGCTGACCCCAACGGCAGATATCTTCCACTTCAAGGTTCCATTCAGGATAATGAGGTCACTATTATGACCTACTACGCTCCTAACTCAAACCCAGGGCCTTTCCTTACTCATGTCTGCTCCTTGTGGGCAACTCGCCAAAAAGGTACTCTCCTCTTGGCAGGAGGCTCTAATGTGACGTTGAATCCAACCCTTGACAGTAGCTTCTTCACCTGATGTGAAAAAAATTTTCATTCCTTGCAGTCTTAAGATCTGGTAGACCTCGAAGGAACTTGACCCATTGGGCAAAGATTTCACTTTACTATCACCCTCATCATTCTCACTCAAGAATCTACCACATGTTTAGGTTACATAAACCTCTTTACCTGGTATGCTCCAAATCTATCCTTGCTGCCCCTTGGTCGGACCATGACCCTGTTTTAGTTGTTTGCCGTTCTCTCCTATGTGAACCCAAATTTTCCCCTTGGGTTATGAACGATTCACTTCAGTCTCTTAAAGACAGACATTCAAGCAGACCTCTTGAAAGCTTCTGTGGAATAGTTTAGCCTTAATGCATCAGTTTCCTCCCCAGTGATTCTGTGGGAGGCATACAAGGCGGCGCTCCGGGGCCACATCATTCAATTAGCTGCAAAACGCAAACAAGAGCGCCAAAATCTCCAATGTAGTTTAGAATCTCGCCTATAAAACAGTCTATGCTACTTTTAAACAAACTCAGACTCCCGCTAAGCGTACATTGGATCAGGGTCTTACTGATACCGCAGAACGCACTCTACATTGGTCCCGTCAAAAGTGGTATGCCAAAGCGAACAAACCTAATGCAATGTTGGCTAACAGGTAGCGCACATTTACCCCTGGGTTCACTCCAATCACTTTACGTACCCGCCATAACATCCTCACCAGTAACCACACCAGGATTTCAGACAAATTCCGCTATAGGCTTACCAAGTTATATTTGGCCCCCAATCAAGCAAATCGGATATAGAAACTTTTTTACGTCATCTAACGCTGCCCACATTGTCCACAGCACATTCGGCCCTTATGGATCGTAATATACAAAATATCAGAGGTCTTACAATGCAGCAAGGAATAGAAAGTTGGTAAAAAGCCAGGCCCAGATGGCTTCACGGCACTTTACTATAGAACACTAGAAGATGTATTAGGTCCCCATCTGACAGTTATGTACAATTCAGTCAAAAATGGGCAGAACTTTTTGTCTGACCTTTTGACGGCTAATATAGTCATGCTACCTAAACCTGATCGTGACCATTCCTCATGGGTCAACTTAGACCAATCTCGCTCATCAATATAGATATGAAAATAATCAGCAAGATCCTTGCTAATCGTCTAAATTCGTTCCTCCCCGCTTAATTAACCAGTTGCTGACCGCCCACCGTGGCTTAACAGCGACAACTTGGCTTGATATCACGGATCGTGAGCGCGCTCACTGTAGCGGGGGAGCCAGTGAGCGGGTAGGGCAAACTAGATGTCCACTGGCTACCCACGATTGCTCCCCACGCAGTGACAGAATGGGTATCCATGTGTGTAAACACACGGATCTCCGTTCTAACAGGCGTGTGATTGTATGCTTCCTGTATATGGGAGCAACGATCACTCTCCTCCCCCAGTCAGCCCAGCCCCCACACAGAAACACCTCCCAGGGAACACACAACCCTTTAATCTCCCCATAGTGTTAACCCCTTCCCTGCCAGTGACATTTACACAGTAATCAGTGCATTTTTATAGCACTGATCGCTGTATAAATGCCAATGGTCCCAAAAAAGTGTCAAGATCCGACATGTCCGCTGCAATGTCGCAGTCCTGCTAAAATTCGCAGATCGTCATCATTACTAGTAGAAAATGTAAAAAAAAAAAAAAAAAACACCCTATAAATGAATTCTCATTGTTTGTAAACCCCGATTGCGGGGTTTTACCACAAATATGAGGAAGAATATATATTGGTCAAAACTGAATAAATTAATTTTTTGGATATTTTTTTTTGGATATATACTTTAGCAAAAAGCAAGAAATATTAGGTTTTTTTCAAAATTGGCGATCTTTTTTTTTTATAGCGGTGATCAGAAGTGATGCAGTGGTGATCAAATACCACCAAGAGAAACCTATTTGTGGGAAAAAAAAGACGTCAATTTTGTTTGGTTACATTGCAAGAATTGTCAGTTTGGTTACCGCGCAATTGTCAGTTAAAGCGACACAGTGCCGAATCGCAAAAAGTGCTCTTGTCATAAAGGGGGAAATCCTTCCGGGGCTGAAGTGGTTAAAAGAGACCAGGTAGGGTTCATTCCTCAATGGCAAGCAGGTGATGCCATCAGGCGCATAATACAGTTACAACACACTGCTCACCATTGATCCTTGGAAATTATGCTTTTATCACTTAATGTGAATAAAGCCTTTGAAAACCTTGTCATGGCCCTATTTAATGACTGTGCTTCGTCATTATGGCTTTGGCGTCTCATTTCCGCACTGGTTAATGGCACTGTATGACTCCCCTCAGGCCAAAATTAAATACAATGGGTTTGAATCCTCCCTCTTTTCTATCAGGAGGAGCACCCACCAAGGATGCCCACTCTCAGCCCTCTTATTTATTTTGGCCCTAAAGCCTCTAGCGGAGGCAATTCGCTCCCACCCAGATATAAAAGGAGTGGACGTCCAACCTATTCTCTCTCCTAGACACCTTTGCCTCCCTTTCAGGTTTACATGTCATTTCTACTAAATCCAAAGCCATGTCGGTTAACCTCCTACCCTTTGAATTAGCCACCTTGAATGATGCTTTCCCGTTCCAATGGCTTCACTCTTTGCCTTATCTGGGCATTCGGCTCACTCCTGTTTATGGTGGACTATAATCAGTCCAACGTTCCACCTCTATTTAAAAAAATTAACCGACATGCTTTCTTCTTGGTCGCATCTCTCGCTGTCCTGGTTTGGTAGGATCGCAGCGGTCCGCATGTCCTATCTCCCGAAATGACTACATATTTTTCGAGTATTGCAGGCCACAGTCCCCTTGCATATTATACGTATCCAACGCAAACTTCAGAAATTTGGGGTTCCACCCACCACCGAATTAACAAGAAAGTCATATACCTGCAGGATAAATGGTGGCTTCTCGGTTTCTAATCTACAAGCTTACTATACGGCAGCTAATATAGCCCCATTGTCTTATCTTTATGAAACGTACCAACTGCCACTTTGGGCTACCATTGACCTTGTGGATTCTCATCCTATTTCAATTTCCTCCTTACCTTTGCTTTCTCCCATTCACCGCCCAAACAAGCTAGGGCCTTGTTTAACTCATTCCCTTTGCCTTTGGGACTCAGTTAAGTTATCAGCGGGTGTGATTTCTTCTCACCTACCCTTACTCCGCCTTACTCACTGCCCACTATTCCCCCCGAGCTGTGACAATCCTAAACAATTCTCTTGGTGGACTGATAATGGCTTTGTTGATGTTCATTCTTTGTTCACCTCCAAGAGAATTGCAACTTTTGAGACCCTCAGATCTTCTTGATATCCCTCTTGGAGAATATTACAGCTATCTACAAATTAGGCACTTTCTACAACTAATAAAATTTCACCCGACTCCATATAGGTTAACCCCTTTTGAAAGCCTCTGTAGGGTCCAATCTCGCTCCTTGGGCTTGATATCATTAGCTTATTGAGCAATTATCTCATCTATGGGACCCCCGATGCGACCCTACCACTTGCAATGGAAGGCAGACTAAGGAAAACAGTTAGATCCGGAGGACTGGCAGATTATGACAATTGCTCTCTCCAAAAGCTCCAGGAATGTGCTCAAACTGGAAAATGCTTATAAAGTGTTGTATAGATGGTACTATATGCCAGCTAGGCTGGTGCGATTTATTCCATCCTACTCTCCTCTTTGTTTCTAGGGAGGCTCTCAGGAAGGCACTATGGCACACATTTGGTGGTCTTGCCCCAAGGAATACAGACTATGGGTCAGAGTACATGCTCTTCTTCGTAATATTTTCACACTAACATCAGACATCCCTATGAGGCCCTTTTTTAAGCCAATAGTGAAATTGCTTTGTCCAAAATGCCAGCTGACCTTACATCTCTTTACTGCAACTAAAATGACCATTGCGAGGGCTTGGAAAACCCCTGTAATGAGCTTTGAAGCAGTTAAGAATCATATGAACGATATCACGGTTAATGAGAAACTACCTGCATTAACTTTGGATACACACAATACATTTCTCAAGGTCTGGCAATCTTGGATCGCATATACCCAACACTCCAGATTTAATAACCAGCTTCTTTCAATTTGATGACTCTCTGGTGCTTACCCGTTGGACTCCTTCTCGGTTTTCCCTCATTTCTTCCCATCTCCTCTTTCTCTCCTCTCTTTTATTCTATTTCTTGGTTTTCGTTTCCCTCACTATGTACTTTTATCTTTAACAACCATCAAGCTATAGGGCTGGTTTTGAGTATGGATGGTTACAGTACTGGTACCCTCCTAAAAGTGGAGGATGCATTCCTCTCTATATAGACATTCAATTTTAATAAGCTTCTATGTTTTGTGTCATGGTGTTTATGAGACCCAAGTCGTTCTATTTTACCTTACTGTTCATAACTAAACATTTGAGTTCTCTTAAATCAGAAACTGTTTGACTTTTTATAATCATGCTACATGGAGATCGGAAGTCCTATAACATTTTTTGTTTCACCCCATTGTGGAAACGATTTCTTCTGCTTTTGCTATACATAATGTAACCATCTCATTGTTTACCTAATTATCTGTTCACTTTACTATGCAAATAAAATCTTTTGTAAAAGAAATGTCTGACCTCTGATTGCCACCAAGTACTAATTCACGTTTTTTGAAGGGGTCAAATACTTATTTCACTCATTAAAATGCAAGTCAATTTAAAACTTTTTTGAAAGGTGTTTTTCTGGATATTTGTGTTATTCTGTCTCACTGTTAAAATAAACCGACCATTAAAATTATAGACTGGTAATTTCTTTGTCATTGGGCAAAAGTACAAAGTCAGCAGGGGTTCAGATAATTTTCCCCCTCACTGTATATGTTATAATCCACATTTATATACCAGGATTCTATTCACTCCAGCTGAGGATAAATGTGTAATTTTCAACCAATATACCGAGGATGATGGTAATAGGCTTACATTTTGGTCAGATAAGGGATGAATTATAACTTCTGTGTGTCCCTGTAGGGAGGTTTCCTATCACCTTCTGTCTCTGTGATACCACAAGAAGTAAAGGCATTTCTTTAACGGGGAGAGACAACAAAACACAAACTTGACTTGCTACAGCCTTTCCACTAGAATAGGGTTTCTATTCTGCATCCCCATTCGGGAGGTCCCTTTTACTTCCTAAAACATAAAACAGTGAATTCATAACGCGCACAAATTATTCACAGCAGCGCATTTAAATAATACCCTTGAGAAATAGTTCATGAAAATAGTTCATAAAATAGTGAATATATATTCCAACATTCAAAGATAGTCCAGAAAACATCCGTGATCAGACAGTGTATGTGTGGATGTAACAGACACCCTTAAACCTTCCTCCACCGTGCACCAGTGTCTCCCATCACCCAATAATACTGAGGCTCACCAAACGTCAATGAAAAACCAGCATAGACCGTCAAAAATAGGCGTCAATCATTCGGGCAAGGCAATTCCTCCACTCCTATATTAGTCTATGTGGAGTCTCCGCTCATGTATGGGAACAAAAAAACTCCTCATAGTGCAACACCATACCACTTAGTATAAAACATTTATTGAATAAGGTGTTGCTCGTACATTTTAAAAGCCAACATATCGCATAATGACTAGGTTACTGGTGCGTTACCGTGCCGCCAGACCGACCTGCATCATGCTGCTCCGGTCACACATGCAGTTCTTTCAAAGTTGCTGTGTAGTCACTACCCTTGGATGCATTTCGTCATATCCGACCCCTGATGAAGTGGGATATGACGAAATGCATCCAAGGGTAGTGACTACATGGCAACTTTGAGGGAACTGCATGTGTGACCGGAGCAGCATGATGCAGGTCGGTCTGGCGGCACGGTAACGCACCAGTAACCTAGTCATTATGCGATATGTTGGCTTTTAAAATGTACGAGCAATACCTTATTCAATAAATGTTTTATACCAAGTGGTATGGTGTTGCACTATGAGGAGTTTTCTTTGTTCCATACATGGGCGGAGACTCCACATAGACTAATATAGGAGAGGAGGAATTGCCTTGCCTGAATGATTGACATCTGTTTTGGACGGTCTATGCTGGTTTTTCATTGGCGTTTGGTGAGCCTCAGTATTATTGGGTGATGGGAGACACTGGTGCACGGTGGAGGAAGGCTTAAGGGTGTCTGTTACATCCACACATACACTGTCTGATCACGGATGTTTTCTGGACTATCTTTGAATGTTGGAATATATATTCACTATTTTATGAACTATTTTCATGAACTATTTCTCAAGGGTGTTATTTAAACACTTGCGTTGCTGTGAATCATTTGTGCACGTTATGAATTCACTGTGTTTTATGTTTTATTATTATTAGGCAGCTGCTATTATCATTGATTGATTTTTTTGTATTAGGTTATGACTCCGAGTGGTTTGCGGTTACTTTTTGGTCGTATCTGGCAGGTTTTGTCTACAGTT
>BLSH010191431.1:746901-770992 GCA_018402905.1 Glandirana rugosa
GGGCAGGATTAAAACGACAGGTTATCTCTTCGAGTCTACCGTCAAGTATAGGTTAGTGTACTGTGGCGAGGTAAAATAACTTAAGGGGACGTGTAAACAATCTACCCTTCCGTCTATCGTTATGTCTCGGAAGGTATGAGATAAGTTTTGGATATGAACTGCCATCTGAGCTTCTCTATTGGACAGCAAAATTAGGACGGGAATTGTCCTTCGACAGCCTGCCGTCCGAAATGCTTTCCGTTAGTTTGCTCCTTTTGACAGCCTATTTGCTCTTTTCGTCAGACAAAAGCTGGATGTGCAGACTGGTCAATTTCTGTCTACAAGGCCAAATGCGATTTTCGGATGGCGTGTACAGAAATCCGACACACAAAAGTCGAAAGTACAAACATGCATGTTCGGAACCCACGAACGACCCGGAAGTGTTTGGTCGTGTAAACTGCTGATCGTAATTCACAAATAACATTT
This sequence comes from Glandirana rugosa, assembly GCA_018402905.1. Lineage (NCBI taxonomy): Eukaryota > Metazoa > Chordata > Amphibia > Anura > Ranidae > Glandirana > Glandirana rugosa. Next base: position 747,367 of record BLSH010191431.1, read on the forward strand.
GTGAAGCAGCAAATTGAGATTACGAAATGCAGCGCACATCATCATCTTTTTAAATTAGCGGACGCGGCCCAAAGGGGGACGCACCAAAAATTAACTTCCTCTTTATGCGCTCGCACCACGTTCGCCTTTGTTGAACGACAATTTTCATATAGTCAGTATGCTTTACAAAATCATGGACACGCACGTTTGACAAAAATCAGAAGCGCGTTCGTAAGACAATCAAACCACGTGTACGAAGCTTAACCGCTTCCCGACCGCGTCGCATACTTTTACTGCTGCAGAGTGAGCGTCCCGCTATTAACGGCGGCTCGCGCATGCGCTATAGCGGGCAGGATTGCGCTGGCGTGCTCTTATGCCCACCGCACTCCGCAGGAGTGTGGCCGAGGCTTGGGTGGACTCGATCTCCACCAGCAAGCCACGATGACCTACCAGAGGGAAAGAATGGGGAACCGCCAACGTAAACACCGTGGGTTCCCATTCTATCAGGCAGCATGTAAGAGATCTACTGATTCCTGTCACTGGAATCAGTTAGATCTCTTAGGTTCCATTCACACGAGTGCGTTTTTTGATGCAGTTTGCAGAAATGCAGGGAATTTTTTTAACATGTGTTCCAATAGAACATGCTCACATCAATGCTTTTTTGTGCCTCTGCGTTTTTGGAACGGGTCGGGGACTTTTTCATGCAAAAAGCAGCGTTTTGCATGTAATAGACTTCAATGGGCCAGCATGAAAAACGCAAGTGCTGCTTTTTTACCGCGTTTTTGCATTTTGCGGTTTAAATCTGCCTAACAAGATTTTCCAAAAAAAAAATAAATAAAATATAATAAAATAAAATAAAAAAAAGGCAAAATGCAAAAACGCGGCAAAAAACGCAACATGCATTGATGTGAATTGAGCCTTAAGCCCCTGGTAGCCCAGCCCCCTCACAGTTAGAACACATCTAGGGAACAAAGTTAACCCCTAGATCACCCCCTGCAGGTTAACCCCTTCACTGCCAAAACATTTATACAGTAATCAGTGGATATTTTAAATTTCTGATCGCTGTATAAATGTCATTGGTCCCAAAAGTGTCAAAAATGTCTGACGTGTCCGCCTCAATATCACAGTCCAGATAAAGAAAAATAAAAAAATTTACGCCAGAAATGAAGTCTCATGGTTTGTAAAATGCGGCAACTTTTGCGCAAACCAATCAATAAACGCCGATTTATTTTTATTTTTTTTTACCAAAAACATGAATATAAAATCGGTCAAAACTGATGAATAAATTATTTTTTTTATATTTTTTTTTTTTTTTGGATTTGCAATTTAGCAAAAAGTAAGAAATATTGTTTTTTTTTTTTGCAAAATTGTCGCTCTTTTTTTGTTAATAGCAGTGATCAGAAATGACGCAGAGGTGATCAAATATCACCAAAAGAAAGCTCTATTTGTGAGGGGAAAAAAAAAAAAGACGCAAATTTAGTTTGGTACAGCGTCGCACGACTGCGCAATTGTCAGTTCAAGCGGCGCAGTGCCGAATCGCAAAAGGTGCTCTGGTCCTAATGTGGGAAATCTTTCCGGGGCTGAAGTGGTTAAAGCCTCGTACACACCATGTGAATTCCGGACGACAGAATATCCCTTTTTTAGTTGGATGCTACTTTTATGGCTAAAGTGAAGAGCGTACCAACTATGCGAAAATTATTATACGACCGAATTCAACGTCAGAAGTGACTTAATGAATAGCTTTGTATGTCTTTTCTCGTTTCTGAGCATGCGTAGTCGCGATCGTATGATTTTTTTTTTCATACGAAAACCGTACTAATGATACGAAAATCGGACGTTGAGTTGACGTACGGGAAATAAATAAATAAATAAATTTATAGCCTGGACATCCAGCTTTTGTTGTCCGAAAAAATCAAAATGGGCTGTCAAAGAGCATACTAACAAAAAGAAAAATTTTGGACAACAGGCGGAACAAAAATTCCTGTCTGAATTTCACATTGAAGCAAGCCATCCAATTAGATTCAGCTGCTGTTAGGCCAACAATATTTGTCCCAGTCCCTTCCATTGAAAAATCCAAAAGGATGCCAGGCAGGGGAAAGACAATAAAAAAAAAGCTAAAAAGGCATTAAGGATTTGATAAAAAGATTTGATTATCACACATAAATTATACAAAGATTTACTTCCAAAAAATTTAGATTTCACTATATGGCATGGGGGACATCCTTGTATCCCCCCTAATCTTTTTTTTTTTTCCTTGGCACATCTTAAGAGAATACAAGGATATGGGGTGGTGGGGTATGGCCTGAAGGAGAGGGACTTTGGGATAAGCAGGGAAATGGGGAAGGAGTTTGTAGGAGGAAAGGAACAAGAGGAGATGTCCCTATGATGTGATAGGTTAAAAGCATAGGTGTGCGCAGCCTATTGCATTAGAGTGTGCGCCACTAGATAGGTGTCAGTAGTTTATTTTTACTATTTTGTTTTTTTATTATATTTTACAATATTACATTTTATTTTTTTTAGGAACCCTGCTGGGGGGGGGGGGCTTTGGTAAAATATCAGGGGTCTAACCAGACCCCTGATATCTCACTTTTGAGACAGAGAAAGAGACTCCCCATTCCCTTCTCTGCAGCCAGGCAGCTGGGGGAATTTGCACAGTACAGGGTGATTAGGGTGTGCCCAGGCACACCTGCCACCCCATGTGCGCACGCCTATGATAGGGCCATTGGGACTCTTTTGTTCTACATCCTTATGTGCCAGGTATAAATGAGAGAATATACCAAGTACTGATGTATAAATGAGAGAATATACTAAGTATTCATGTATAAATGAGAGAATATACTAAGTATTCATGTATAAATCTTGCTATATGCGGAAAAACAATAACAATTTGTAAAACAGAAAAGCAAATGTCTGATTTATTAATCTCATCTCCACACGGTTAAGACCCCTTTCCCACTGAGGTGCTTGAAAACTGCCCATAAAAAACGCTGGCCGTTTTTGCAATGTTTGCGTGGCGATTTTGCAGCACTTTTCAAGCGCTTTTGAGGCGTTAGCGGTGCGTTTTTTTTAAGATGACAAGAGAACCATTTTCATGTGCTTTTGAAGCGCTTCCCATTATTTTTACAGACAGGGGCATTTTTGAGGAGCTTTTTTTTTTTAAGCGCTCCAAAGATGCTGCTTGAAGGACTTTTTTTTACCGCCCTGCCAGCGCACCGTCCCACTGTGAAAGCATCCATTGATGGGATGGGATCCAATGGAAAGCAGTTTTCAGGAGCTTTTCAAGCACTTTTTTTTTTTTTTTTTAAGCGCCTCAGTGTGAAAGGGGTTTCTCTGAGGCCGATTTACTAGGAGTGGAGAATCTTCACTCAATAAATTGTAGCTGTGTTCTTGTTGAATACCCAGTCCATGTAATAAATAAAACGGAATTCTCAGTAAATCAGGTGCTTTGTATTTTTATGAAAATTTTCATATACTTTGGATTCTTTTGCCCAGGCTATCATGGCTTGTATTTAAACCCAGAACCCTGTATTAACTATATCTGGTCTCCCACAGTACACAGAACATGGATATGCAATAATTGTATTAAATATAAACTGCTAAATACCTTTTCTCATCAGCAGTATATAGCAGTCTTGTGACTTCTATCAGTGTCTGGTTAAAGCTTGTAGGAGGAGTTTTCATTCTCCCCAGACTATCCTATGAGGCTGTAGGACCCCTGAATTTCTGTCTGGACACTGCTCTGATCACATGCACTTTCCCAAGAAAAAAACTACTCTCTAGCAATACACACTAAACTGAGCATGTGCAGCCTGTCCCCAAGGCTCTGTGCTATCAGGAGATGGTTAAGGGACAGTGGAAGAAGGGGAGGATCAGAGAAGATAGGATCAAACAGCCTTTTTACATAATGCGTAGGATTAACCCCTTGGGGTCCACAATGAGTATAAGAAGCATGCTTTACTGCATATACACACTGACGTTACTGTTGTGGGCTTAGTAACACTAAGTACCAAAAGAAAACCCTGGTGTATGGACGTCAACGGATCTCACTAAAACAAATACAAAAAGTTTTAAAGAAAAAAAAAATAAAAGAGAGAAAATCGACTGAAGTTTAATCACCTTGAAATACTGTTTTATTCATGCAAAACTTTTAACAGTACCGTAGTATTTTATATTGGTATATTTTATATACGACACTGAATGGTTTACATAATAGATCTCAGTAAGTAAGGCACCCATCTTCTTGGCATATTTTAACAGGTTTGCATGAATAAAAACAGTATATAACCTTCAGTAAGCGGAAAAAAAAAAAAAAAAAAAAAAAAAATAAAAAAAAACTTCAGTCTAGTTCTATTATTATTATTATTATTATATTATAATTATTTTCCTTTATGTATTTGATTTGTGACGTCTAGGGTTTCCAGACCAAGGAAAGGAACTTGAATAGCTCTATAAAAATGAGATATTTTGTGTTATATTTTAGTGGAACTGAGCATGTACAAAACAAAAAACAAGCACAACTACTATAAAAAAGTAAGCAGGCTGGTTGTTACAAACCCGGACCAGCAGGCTGGTTGTTACAAACCCGGACCAGCAGGCTGGTTGTTACAAACCCGGACCATTAAGGTGCCATTTAAAGTCAGTTTTGAACTTTTTCAATAATACATTTATACTAGGTACAATTAAGACATTTTAATGTCATTGATGTATATATTATTTTTTAGTTTATAAACTTTCCTACTATTGTGAAGGGATTAGAATTAGATGTTATATGCAGGACTGTGTATAACCTAACATAATCTAATAAAATAAACAAATAAATATACCCCTTCCCCCAGGTGCCCACTTACCTCTGTCTGATGATAGCAGTCTTCGGCATCGTTTACATCCTCCATTGATAAATCTTCTTGGTGCTGCCTGAGCATTAACTTCTGATAGACTTTAATGGGAGCCTTACTACAATGGAATGAGTATGGTGTATACATACCTATGGAAAGTGCTAATAAGATTTCTGCTGTAAAAACAATGGGCTTCGAGAGGAGGGTTGGGAAGGGGATTGCAGTCATTGAGAGGTAAGTGAGGTAAGCCTATACCAACTAATCACATGCCGCCAGTCAGAGCAATGATGATTTTTGACTGGCTGCATTGGGTTTCAGCACATTGAACAAGAGAAGCGCTCAATTCCTATATCCCAATCAACCAGACTGCAGGGTTCTGAAGCCCAACTCCAAGTTTTTGCCAACTTGCTCCCAATAGGACAGTGATCTCCAAACTGGCCCAGGGGCAGATGTCACACTTTTCTTGCCTTTATCTGGCCCTTGAGGCATTATTTCTGTCACTGACACCAACAGTGGGGCACTATTCTTTCCACCGACCCCAACGGGGGGGCACTATTCTTTCCACCGACCCCAACGGGGGGGGCACTATTCTTTCCACCGACCCCAACGGGGGGGCCACTATTCTTTCCACCGACCCCAACAGTGGGGCGCCACTATTCCTTTCACCGACCAACAGTGGGGCGCCACTATTCCTTTCACCCACCCCAACAGTGGGGCGCCACTATTCCTTTCACCGACCCGAACAGTGGGGCGCCACTATTCCTTTCACCGACCCCAACAATGGGGCGCCACTATTCCTTTCACCGACCCCAACAGTAAGGGGGCACTATTCCTTTCACCGACCCCAACAGTGGGGCGCCACTAATCCTTTCACCGACCCGAACAGTGGGGCGCCACTATTCCTTTCACCGACCCCAACAATGGGGCGCCACTATTCCTTTCACCGACCCCAACAGTAAGGGGGCACTATTCCTTTCACCGACCCGAACAGTGGGGCGGCACTATTCCTTCCACCAACCCCAACAGCGGGGCACTATTCCTCCCATGGATACTAAATATTTCTCCCCCCTAATACCAAACATGGGGCATGGTTTACTCCCACTGGGCACAGCCTGCCCCCCTAAAGTCTGAAGGACAGTAAACTGGTCCTTTGTATAGGAAGTTTGGAGTCCCCTGCTCTACTGTTTATTGAGCCAGAAGAGGGACTTGCTGTGTGCCTGGCTGCTATTGCACTAATCTGGGAGAGGAACCTGGGACAAATCAGTGGGCCCATTTGGGGGTGAGCACTACAGTAACATGCAGGGTGAGAGGGTAAGTATAACAACTGACACCCGTGCCTTCCCACAAAGGTATATATATTTTTTTTTAAAAGCAAGCCTGTCTCTTGGATGATTGTGTTTAAGTGAGAAAGGGACGAAAAAGTACAAACTTCAAGATGCTTATATGTACTTAGTTCTGAAGTACTCCATGGGGTCCCTGTACTCAGTATATAGTGCCTGTGTCTGGCTCCAGAATGGGAGCTTCACTGCACATTCTCCAAATCAGTGGTAAGTTGATATTTGCATTATGTGTAATCTGGGATCAGAGGCTCCCAAGTTGCTCAACTTTTCAGCGTTTGCAAAGCACAGACCGTCAGATTGATAAGCCAATATGTTAATCAGGCATTACAGAGCGCTGTGTTAATCTGAATGTCACATGCATTTATTGACCTGAGCTAGGCACTCATGCCAATAGCTTTATGCTAGTGAAGGAATAAAAATTCAGTCTGTTGTTGTTGGCCAAAATAAATTCTGCTTCTGGATGTGCATCCAATATCCAGGTGGATGCTTTCTAACTGAGCCTGTACCCATCAAGATAACCTGCCAGGATAAAAAGAAAGAAATGGTAGCCACCACTAGCATCTAATTTTGAAAGCTGTAACACTTACCTTTTGCTTTACTGCTTAGGGAATCTCTAAGCCAGCACTGATTTGTGGCAAATACAATGAGCACTGCATTTATGAAGTCCTGGAAAATAGAAAGATGACTGTGTGCTCTTGATGTAGCTCAATGTGTAGAGCAGTGCTTCTCAACTCCAGTCCTCAAGGCGCTCCAACAGGTCATGTTTTCAGGCTCTCCATTATTTTGCACAGGTGATTTGATCAGTTTCACTGACTTAGTAATTACCACATCATCAGAGGGAAATGCTGAAAAACATGACCTGTTGGGGCGCCTTGAGGATGGAGTTGAGAGACACTGGTGTAGAGTGCTTGTCTTTTGGTTTAAAAAAATGCATGTTTAAATCTGCATGCATAAAACCTAGTTATGTGTTTCATAAACCAAATGTTTTCAATTGTTCTCATCATGTTGTATTTGGTATATAGTTCTACAGAGAAGTTGTATTGCTGACTAGAACTTGTGGTGCATGGTGTTGGTGTGCTGCTGTTGAGTCCTGATAGGCCTAGATTTCTTAATTTGAATCTGATGTGGTAACAGTAAAATGTTTTGTGGGCCACTAAATGTTTTTCAATTGTTCCCATTATGTCCTTTTCAGTATAGAGTTCTACAGAGAAGCTACATTGCAGGCTAGAGCCTGTGGAGCATGTTGTTGGAGTGCTGCAAATGAATGTGGCTAGATCTTGATTTGTTAGTTCGAATCTCTCATCTGGTAATAGTTTTATGTTTTGAATGCTTAGAGAGTCTAGATCCATGATATAGGTGCACTAGCAACTACTTCTTATGTCTTCTGGTTCTGTGGCGCAGCATGTAATCTCTGGAAATTTGAATCAGAAGGCTGTAGGTTCGATTCCCATGAGCGAGCAAAGATGGTTCATCAAAGTAGCGCCAAGCGATTTGAGCTTGAGTGAAGGGCTGATGAAATTGTAAGGACTGTGATAAAGTGATAAAGTGGTCAAGTTGGTGGTGTGGACCACCATCAGTTGGTTGTCAGTGAACCTGTGACCCTAAAGCTGGGGGCAGGAATACTGTGAGAGATGAGGGCATGTTGTTGAAAAAATATCAGAATTATTGGTAAAATGTCAAAATACTTTCCTCTGTCTTAACATCTTTTGTGGCACAGATTAACAGTTCCTTTTGTGCTCCTTTACCTCTCATTACACAGAGATGCTCCTTTGCCACTAGCACATAGTTGCTGTTCTGCCCTTTCGCCTCCAAGCGCATGGTTGTTCCGCCAACAAGCTCCTCATTGCTGTTCCGCCTTTTTGCCACCAATTGCGCATCATTGCCGTTCTGCCTCCAAGCACCCATTACTGTTCCGCCATTTCACCATCAAGCGTATCATTGCTGTTCTGCCTTTTGGCATTGTTGCTGTTCTGCCATTGTTGCTGTTCTGCCCTCAAGCGCCTCATTGCTGTTCTGCCCTTTTGCCACCAAGTGCATCATTGCTGTTCTGCTCTTTTGCCACCGAGCGCATCATTGCTGTTCCGCCCTTTAGCCACCAAGCCCCATGTTGTTCTTCCGCCATTTCACCATCAGGAGCATCATTGCTGTACCACCCTTTCTCTTCCAGCACATTGCTGCTGTTTCATCCCAAACAGCTCTAAGTGGACACCTGTTTGATATGCTTTGGGAATCAAACTCATGGCCTTCTAGATTCCCTACTCACCGCCCTACAGGCTGCGCCACAGCCCTGCCTGCTTGGAGTTGGCAGCAGTGCCTATACATACTAAATTCAACCAAGATTCAAACTGCAAAGTGTAGTAACCCTTAGCAACCGATATGAAGAGCATTCAGAAGATGATAGGTTGCTATTGGTTTCAGCATTTTGTACAACGTTAAAAAAGAAATATGCAAAGGCAACCACATAAGGTTTCAAACTCACAACCATGTGAATGTGAGATCTCTAACATATCCCCAAGGCTATAGTCTCAGGTTGTAGATGTTGTTCATAGAATACATTACCTTGAGCATTATGTTAATTGCTGCTTGCAAAGTACAATAACCCAAAGCAACCATAAAGAAATAACACCTTGTCTGAAAGATGATTGGTTATTATGGGCTTCTTCAGTTTATGTAACTTTAATAAATGAATTATGAAAAAGTGGATGCTTGAGGATTTGAACTTGCAAACTTACCGTTTATGAGATCAGCGGCATATATCCTGGGCTATTGTTTTTGGATGGTGGGCAAGGCTTAAAACTAGAGCTTTAATAGCATGAAATAACATGATTGGGGCTTAATATTGGAATATTTAATATGTTGCACTATCAGATCCCATTTAGTAAAATTGTACTTTCAAGAGTTCATTGCCATGAACCACAGGTACCTATCTCTACTGCTGCCTATAAAGTGGAATAACAAGTGCATAGCGATTAATAAGAAAGGGTAAGTCCTTGCAATTTTAAAAAATGAGTCTGAAGGGTGGTTACCTTGGGTTTTGAACTTGCAGCCATTTCACTTGTTAGTTCAGTGTCTTACATATGAGGCTACTGCTTCAGATGGTTGATGGGGCTCAAAAGTCATACTCTTCAGATTCTCCATTCACCGCCCTAGAGGCTGTGCCACAGCACTGGATGCTCAAGGCTGACTACACTGCCTCTACATACTAAATTCAACCAAGATTCAAACTGCAAAGTGTAGTAACCCGTAGCAACCGATATGAAGAGGATTTGGGAGAGGATGGGTTGCTATTGGTTCCCGCAGTTTGTACAACGTTAAAAAAATAAATCTGCAAAGGCAGCCAACGGAAGATTTGATCTCACGACCATGTGATTTGGAGTTCATCAACACATCCCCAAGGTTATAGTCTCAGAAGATAGGGTATGCTTAAAGAATACATTCCCTTGAGCATTATCTTAATTGCTGCTTGCAGACTACAATAATCTAAATCAACCATAAAGAAATAATACCTAGTCTGAAAGTTGATTGGTTCTTCAGTTTATGTACCTTTAATAAATGAATCATGAAAAATGTGGCTGTTTGAGGAGTTGAACTTGCAATCTTATTGTATGTGAGATCAGCGGCATATACCCTGGTCCATTGTCTCAGGTGGGGGGTGGAGTTCCAAACTAGAGCTTTAATATCATGAAATAACATGACCCGGGGCTTAATATTTGAATAGTTAACACATTGCTGCCAATTGGCCTAGAGGAAATTCCCATTTAGTAAAATTTTTATTTCAAGAGTCCATTGCCATGAACCACAGGGCACCATATATTCTGCTGCTTATAATGTGCAATAACACATAGCAATTAATAAGAAAGGGTAAATCGTTGCAATTTTAATAAATGAGTCTGAGAAGATGGTCACCTGGGGATTCAAACTTGCAACCATTCCACTTGTTAGCTCAGAGTCTTTTATAGGAGCCAACTGCCTCAGATGGTGGGTGATGCTAAAAACTCATGGCCTTCAGATTCTCCTTTCACCTCCCTACAGCCTGTGCCACAGTCCTGGATGCTCAAGGCTGACTGCAGTGCCTCTACATACTAAATGAAACCAAGATTCAAACTGCAAAGTGTAGTAACCCTTAGCAACCGATATGAAGAGGATTCAGAAGACAATAGGTTGCTGTTGGTTTCAGCAATTTGTACAATGTTAAAAAATAAATCTGTAAAGGCAACCACATAAGGATTTGAAATCACAAACATATGAATGTGAGATCTCCAACATATCCCCAAGGCTATAGTCTTGGATTGTAAGTGTTGCTTATAGAATACATTACCTTGAGCATTATGTTAATTGCTGCTTGCAAAGTACAACAACCCAATGCAACCATAAAGAAATAATACCTAGTCTGAAAGTTGATTGGTTATTATGGGCATCTTCAGTTTATGTAACTTTAATAAATTAATCATGAAAATGTGGTTGCTTGAGGATTTGAACTTGCAAACTTATCGTTTGTGAGATCAGCAGCATATATCCTGGGCCATTGTTTTGGATGGTGGGCAAGGCTTAAAACTAGAGCTTTAATAGCATGAAATAACATGATTGAGGCTTAATATTGGAATATTTAATATGTTGCACTATCAGATCCTAGACTAGACTGCCACTTGGCCTAGAGGGAATTTCCATTTAGTAAAATTGTACTTTCAAGAGTTCATTGCCATGAACCACAGGTATCTATCTCCACTGCTGCCTATAAAGTGGAATAACAAGTGCATAGCGATTAATAAGAAAGGGTAAGTCCTTGCAATTTTAATAAATGAGTCTAAAAGGGGTGGTTACCTTGGGATTTGAACTTGCAACCATTTCACTTGTTAGCTCAGAGTCTTACATAAGAGGCCACTGCATTAGATGGTGGGTGGAGCTCAAAACTCATAGTCTTCAGATTCTCCATTCACCGCCCTAGAGGCTGTGCCGCAGCACTGGATGCTCAAGGCTGACTGCAGTGCCTCTACATACTAAATTCAACCAAGATTCAAACTGCAAAGTGTAGTAACCCGTAGCAACCGATATGAAGAGGATTCGGTTGAGGATGGGTTGCTATTGGTTCCTGCAGGTTGTACAACATTAAAAATAAATCTGCAAAGGCAACTAACTGAAGATTTGATCTCACAACCATGTGACTGGGAGTTTATGAACATATCCCCAAGGTTATAGTCTCAGATTATAGGTGGTGACCAAAGAATAAATTGCCTTAAGCATTATCTTAATTGCTTCTTGCAAAGCACAATAACCTAAAGCAACCATAAAGAAATAATACCTAATCTGAAAGTTGATTGGTTCTTCTGTTTATGTACCTTTAATAAATGAATCATGAAAATTTTGCTGTTTGATGATTTGAACTTGCAATCTTATTGTTTGTGAAATCAGCAGCATACACCCTGGGCCAGTGTCTCAGATGGTGAGTGGGGCTTCAAACTAGAGCTTTAATAGCATGAAATAACATGACTAGGGGCTTAATATTTAAATATTTAACACATTGCTGCCAATTGGCCTAGAGGAAATTCCCATTTAGTAAAATTGTTATTTCAAGAGTCCATTGCCATGAACCACAGGGCACTACATCTTATGCTGCCTATAAAGTGCAATAACACATAGCAATTAATAAGAAAGGGTAAATCTTTGCAATTTTATTAAATGAGTCCAAAAAGATGGTCACCTGGGGATTCGAACTTGCAACCATTTTACTTACTAGCCCGGAGTCTTTCATAGGAGGCCACTGCCTCAGACGGTGGATGGAACTGAAAAAATCATGGCCTTCAGATTCTCCATTCACCACCCTACAGGCTGTGCCACAGCTCTGGATTCTCAAGGCTGACTGCAGAGCCTCTACATACTAAATTCAACCAATATTCAAACTGCAAAGTGTAGTAACCCGTAGCAACCGATATGAAGAGGATTCGGGAGAGGATGGGTTACTATCGGTTCCCGCAGTTTGTACAACATTAAAAAATAAATCTGCAAAGGTAATCACCTGAGAATTTGATCTCACAACCATGTGATTGGGAGTTCATCAACATATCCCCAAGGTTATAGTCTCAGATTATAGGTGGTGCCCAAAGAATACATTGCCTTGAGCATTATCTTAATTGCTTCTTGCAAAGTACAATAACCTAAAGCAACCATAAAGAAATAATACCTAATCTGAAAGTTGATTGGTTCTTCAGTTTATGTACCTTTAATAAAGGAATCTTGAAAATGTGGTTGCGTGAGGATTTGAACTTGCAATCTTATCATTTGTGAGATCAATGGCATTCATCCTGGGCCATTGTCTCAGATGGTAGGTAGGTGTCAAAACTATAGCTTTAATAGCATGACTGACTAGGGGCCTAATATTTGAATATTTAATACATTGCTGCCACTTGGCCTAGAGGAAATTCCCATTTAATAAAATTGTTCTTTCAAAAGTCCATTGCCATGAACCACAGGGCACTATCTCTTCTGCTGCCTATAAAATGCAACAACACATAGCAATTAATAAGAAAGGGTAAGTCCTTGCAATTTAAAAAAAAAGAGTCTGAAAGGGTGGCCTTTTGGGGATGTGAACTTGCAACCATCTTACTTGCTAGCCTAGTGTCTTTCATAGGAGGCCACTGCCTCAGACGGTGAGTGTTGTTCAAAACTCATAGCCTTCAGATTCTCCATTCACCGACATACAGGCTGCGCCATAGCCCTGGATGCTCAAGGCTGACAGGAGTGCCTGTACATCCTAAATTAAACCAAGATTCAAACTGCAAAGTGTAGTAACCCGTAGCAACCAATATGAGGAGGATTCAAAAGATGATGGGTTGATATTGGTTTTAGCAACTTGTACAACGTTAAAAAACAAACCAGCAAAGGCAACCACCTACAGATTTGAACTCACAACCAATGTGATTGCGAATCTACCAACATATCCACAAGGATACAGTCTCAGGTGGTATATGGTGCCAAAAGAATACATTACCTTGAGCATTATCGGACTTGCTGCTTGCAAAGTACAATTACCCAAAGCAACTATAACAAAATAATTATGGGCTTCTTCAGTTTATGTAACTTTAATAAATTAATCATGAACATGTGGTTGCTTTAGGATATGAACTTACAAGTTGTTGTTCGCAAGATCAGCGGCATACATTCTGGGCCATTGCCTCAGATTGGGGGGGCATGGGTGAGGCTTAAACCTAGAGCTTTAATATAATGAAAATACAAGACTAGGGGCTTAATATTTGAATATTTAATATGTTGCACCATCAGATCCTGGACTAGACTGCCACATGGCCTAGAGAAAATTTCCATTTAGTAAAACTGTACATTCAAGAGTCCATTGCCATGAATCACAGGTCACTACCTCTACCGCTGCCTATAAAGTGCAATAACAAGTGCATAGCAATTAATAAGAAAGGGTAAGTCCTTGCAATTGTAATAAATTAATCTGAAATTTCACTTGCTAGCTTAGTGTCTTACATATGAGGCCATTGCCTCAGATGGTGGTGGGACTCAAAACTCATGGTCTTCATATTCTCCATTCATCGTCCTACAGGCCGTGCCACAGCCCTTGATGCTCAAGGCAGTGCCTATACATACTAAATTCAACCAAGGTTCAAACTGCAAAGTGTAGTAACCATAGCAACTGATATGAAGAGGATTCGGAAGAAGATGGGTTGCTGTTGGTTACCGCAGTTTCTATAACGTTAAAAAATAAATCTGCAAAGGCAATCACCAGAAGATTTGAACTCACGAGCATGTGCAATCACCAACATACCACGAAGACTATAGTCTCAGATGGTAGAGCGTTCCCAAAGAATATATTGCCTTAAGCATTATCTTATTTGCTGCTTGCAAAGTACAATAACTTAAAGCAACCATAAAGAAATAATACCTAGTCTGAAAGTTGATTGGTTCTTCAGTTTATGTACCTTTATTAAAGGAATCATGAAAATGTGGTTGCTTGAGGATTTGAACTTGCAATCTTATCATTTGTGAGATTAGCTTTATTCATCCTGGGCCATTGTCACAGATGGTGGGTGGTGATCAAAACTCATGGCCTTCAGATTTCCCATTCACCACCCCACAGCCTGCGCCACAGCCCTGGATGCTGAAGGCTTACTGCAGTGTCTATACATACTAAATTCAACCAAGATTCAAACTGCAGTGTAGTAACCCGTAGCAACCAATATGAAGAGGTTGCTATTGGTTTCAGCAGTTTGTACAACTTTAAAAAATAAATCTTCAAAATAAACCACGTGAAGATTTGAACTTATGGCCACATAAATGTGAGATCACCAACATATGCCCAAGGGTATAGTCTCAGATAGTAGATAACGCCCAAAGAATACGTTACCTTGAGCATTACCTGAATTGCTGCTTATAAAGTACAATAACCCAGAGCAACCAAAAGGAAATAATACCAAGTCTCAAAGTTGATAGGTTGCTATTGGTTATAGCAATTTGTACAACGTTAAAAAATAAATCTGCAAAGGCAACCACATAAGGATTTGAACTCACAACCATGTGAATGTGAGATCGCCAACATACCCCCAAGGCTATAGTCTAAGGTTGTAGGTCTTGCTTGTAGAATACATTACCTTGAGCATTATGTTAATTGCTGCTTGCAAAGTACAATAACCCAAAGCAACCATAAAGAAATAATACCTAGTCTGAAAGTTGATTGGTTATTATGGGCTTCTTCAGTTTATGTAACTTTAATAAATGAATAACGAAAGCGTGGTTGCTTGAGGATTAGAACTTACAAATTTATCATTTGCAAGATCAGCAGTATACATTCTAGGCTATTGTTTCAGATGGCTGTTAAAGCATAAAACTAGAGCTTTAATAGCATGAAATAATGTGACTAGGGGCTTATTATTTGAATACTTAATACGTTGCTACCAACAGATCCTAGACTAGACTGCTACTTGGCGTAGAGGAAATTCCCATTTAGTAAAATTGCTCTTTCAAGAGTCCATTGCCATGAAACACAAGGCACTATCTCTACTGCTGCCTATAAAGTGCAATAACACATATCAATTAATAAGAAAGGAAAGTCCTTGCAATTTTAATAAATCTGAAACGGGGGTTACTTGGGGATTGGAACTTACAACCATGTTACTTGCTAGCCCAGTGTCTTACATACAAGTCAACTGTCTCAGACAGTGGGTGCAGCTTAAAACTTGACCTTTAATTGAATGGAATACCATATTCACATAATTCATTAAACGGCTACCATCAGACCTAGACAAATCTCTCACTTGGACTAGAGGAAATTCCCATATGGCAAAACTGTACCTTCAAGAGTACATTGCTACAAACCACAGAGCACTATCTCAACTGCTGCCTACAAAGTGCAATAACACATAGCAACCAATATGGAAGGACACCCTGTCTCAAAGTTGAATAAGGTTTCTGTGATTTTAAAAACGAAATGTGGAAAGGTAGCCATCTGAGAATTCAAACGTGTAACCATTTATTTGTTAGCTCATGCAAGGGCATTTCCTCTGATGGTAAGTGGTTCTCAGAACTTTAATATCATGGAATACCATATGATTAGTGCATTAATATGCAAACATTTCACTAAATAGCTATTATCAGATCTGAAAGCTACATTGTTGTTATAACTTTCTGCAACTTTAATTAATAAATTCAAGCAGGTGACTACCTTAGGATTCAAACTCACAAGCATTGCATTTAGGCAATTACTGCCATATACACAACACCACCAGCAAAGGTTATACAAGATCTTAAACCAATAGTTATATTATCAATACATATTATCATATTAGTGGCTTCATCTGGTGAAAATTAAGTTTTACCAGGCCATTATCTTGAATCACAGGACACAATCTCAACTGCTGCCTAAATATTCAATAAAAAAGCCTGAAAATGTAGTTATGTGAGGACTCAAACCTACAACCTTGTGTGTGTGACAAGAGAAGCATACTCTCAACACCACAGCCTGAAACGGTATAATAGCTTCTTGTGACCAAACTAGATTAGTCTCTTACTTGGCCTACTAAAAGATCTGATTCATCTGGCAAGTAACTTCCCTTGAACCATAGGACATCATCTTAACTGATGCCATTATCTTCAAGAGCTTTCACCAGACATAATCTCTATCTCTAGTCCATCAACAGTCTCCAACACTGACCTGGTTTACTAAGGGATCTTCTCATTTGGTAAAACTGTAGTTCATTTTCTTGAACCACAGGGCACAGTCTCAACTGCTGCCTAAAACTTCAATAAAGACATCTGAAAAGGTGGTAAGCTGATGATTCAAACTCACAACCCTCAGCTTGTGACAACACCAGCATACTCTCAATATCACAGCCTCAGAGAGGAGGTAAGCTTCTTGTGACCAAACTTGACTAGTCTCTCACGTGGTCTACTAAAATATATTCTCATCTGGTAAAACTATAGTTTCAACAGTCCATTCTCTTGAACCACAGGGCACAGTCTCAACTGCTGCATAAAACTTAAATAAAGAAGTCTGAAAAGGTGGCTATCTGAAGATTCAAGCTTACAACTGTATGTGTGTAATAACACTGGCATACACTCAATGCCACAGCCCAAGGTGGCAGGTGATCTTTTTGTGACCAAACTTTACTAGACTCTCACATAACCTACTAAAAGATTGTTGTCTCTGGTAAACGTTCATTTCAAGGGTCAATTCCCTTGGACCATAGGACATCGTCCCAACTGATGGCATTATCCTCAAGCTCTTTCACTTGGTTTCAAACTCATAACCCTTTACATATAATAACACCAGGATATGCTCAACGCCATGGCCTCAGATGACAAGTGGGCTTGTTGTGACCAAACTAGACTAGGCTCTCACTTGACTAGGACATCATCTAAACTGATGCCATTATCTTCAAGATCTTTCACCAGACATGATTTCTATCTCTACTCCATCAACAGTCTCTAACACTGACCTGGTTTACTAAAGGATCTTTACTAAAGCATATTCTCATCTGGTAAAACTGTCTTTCAACAGTCCATTCTCTCAAACCAGAGGGCAAAGTCACAACTGCTGGATAAAACATAAATTAAGTAGTCTGAAAAGGTGACTATCTTAAGAATCAAACTCACAACTTTGTGTGTAATAACACTAACATACACTCAATGCCACAACAGAGCTTCTTGTGACCAAACATCTAGTCTCTCAAATTACCTACTAAAAGATATTTGTCTCTGGTAATACACTAATTTAAAGGGTCTATTGCCTTGGACCATAGGACATCATCCCAGCTGATGGCATTATCGTCAAGGTCTTTCTCTCGGTTTCGTACACACAACCCTGTACGGATAATAACACCAGGATAAGCTCAATGCCATGCCCTCAGGTGGCAAATGGACTTGTTGTGACCAAACTAGACTAGACTAGACTTGACTTTTGAAAGGAAAGTTTTACCAGAAGCAAATTCCCTTGAATCATAGGACATCGTCCCAACTGATGCTATTATCTTCAAGATCTTTCACTAAACATAATGTCCATCTCTACTCCATCAACAGTCTCCAACACTGACCTGGCTTACTTAAGGATCTTCTCATCTGGTAAAAATGTAATTTCAACAGTCCATTCTTTTGAACCACATGACACAGTCTAACTGCTGCCTAAATCTTCAATAAAGATGTCTGAAAATGTAGTTATCTGAGGATTAATGTTGGGCGAATGGTTTGGGCCGAACATTGTCTGTTCTTCCCTTCAGGGAACACCTGAATTTGCAGGCTGTTCGGTGGGTGTTTGTCCTGCAATGCACTGCGCGCTGCACAGTGCATTCTGCGCCCTGATTTAGCAAAACTTTGCCCAATCAGGGCGCAGTAAAATCTGGTTGTTTAGAACGCCACGGCCAGGTTCCCATCCCCTCTCCTTAACAACCGGTGAGTCATCACCTGTCAATGGGCTTCCCCGCTGACAGCTGAATAAAAAAAAAAACATTTGCAGGTAAAAAAATTTGGATTCTTAATCAACTTTCCTTCTGATTTAATAAAAAGGTACTTTCAACAGTCCATTCTCTTAAATCACAGGGCACAATATCAACTGGTGCCTAAATTCTCTAAAGATGTCTGAAAATGTAGCTATTTGAACTTGGAACCCTTTGCATACAATAGCACCAGCACACGCTCAATGCCACAAGTTCACTTGGTAAAGAAATTTGTTGTGACCAAACTAGACATTGTCTACTAAAAGATGATTGCATCTGGTAAAACTCTCCTTTCAAAAGTCAACTCCCTTGAACCTTAGAACATCATCGCAACTGATGCCATAATTTTTAAAATTAGACTTGTGCATGGCCGAAAAATTAATTTGTTTTCATTCCATTTGCTTTTTTATTTTTTCGGGAATTCGGAAATGTGCGAATTCGGCAATTCGGAATTTGAAAATGCCGTAATTTGAAAATTTGGAACTTAGGAAGTAAAAATACTGAAAATTCAGTAATTCGAAAATTCTGAAGTTGAAAATTTGAAAATAAGAAAGAACATTTGAAATAATAGCTAACTAATAAATAACTATTAAATTATAGGTATTGGAATTTCCTTTCAAATTTGACTGTTAGTGAACTTAAATCCAAAATTTATCACTAACAGACACATTTTCAAGGAAATTCCAGTACCTATAATTTAATGGTTAGTAAAATTAGTTAAGTTATTATTAGTTAGTCATTATTTCCGAATTCTAATTTTTCAAGTTTCCGAATTTTTGAATTTCGGCTTTTCGGATTTACCGATTTTCAGATTAACAAATTTTCGAATTTGAAAAAACGAAAATTCCGAAATTTGAAATTCGGATATTTGGATTCGACCGAACTCCTGGATTTCGAAAAATTGTTAAAAAATTAATTTGGAACAAAACGAATTGCACAAGCCTATTAAAGATCATTCACTACACATGATCTCCATCTCTACTCCATCAACAGTCTCCAACACTGACCTGGCTAGAGACTAGAGAAATATGTGATCACCACAGTTTCTAGAGTTACACAGATACAATGGGTGAAATAACGGATGTCATATCTTGCCAAATATATCACTTTGTAGTTTGCTGATCTCAAGGAATTCATAAACTGGAAAAGAACATAGTAGATATTATTAGAATTTATTAAAGTCAAACAGAGTCTAACCTAACCAAATATTTTTTTATTTAGAAGCCGCATTTTGGTGTCAACTAAAACTTTAGCTTCTTGACATGAGGCTTTTTGCCTTGTTCACATTTTTGCATTACAGTTATTTTACATTTACTGTTGTTTCTTTTCCCACTGATCTAAATGCATGTAGCCAAAAATGGCCAAATTTGACTGACTTTTGCAGAAATTTCAGGTAACTAAAACCTTCAATGCAAATGTTTGTGGGTTTGAACTCATAATATCTCAGTCTTAAGCCCCGTACACACGGGCTGAATGCTGGGCAACACTGGCCGGTTTAATAAAAGCCAGCCAACATTCGGCCCATGTGTAAGGCAACCAGTCCGACAGAAGCCAGCCATTTGGCCGGCAACTGTCAGAAGGGCATGCTGGAAAACCAACAGCCCACCGGCTCCCAATGAGAGAGCACTGACCGGAGTGTTCTGGTGGGGGGGCCGTCCCCCTGTCAGAACACAAAAGAACAGCAGGGGAGATCACTGTACTAACGAACGCTGCACTAATGATCGCTGTCAGAAAAAAAACGAGTGGTGTGTACCAGGCTTTACACTGCAGCATATCAAATACATCAACTAAGGCCATCCACCACAGACAAGGAAGCAAGCCACAAGAGTAAAATTCAACCACTTTAAAGCTTATATTAAAAAAAAAAAAAAAGCTTACCAACCCTTAGATGTGGTGGCTGAATTAGTTCTCTTTTCCTAATGCATTTTTTCCTTTATTTTTACCTAGTGAACCTACCCTTAAAAAAGAAGTTTATACTCACCTAGGAGCATTGATCCAATGCTGTATCTGTCCCCTGTCCCCTCTTCACGGAGAACTGATCGTTCTAGGTCTTTGGTGAGTAGAAAGCCGGTCACTGTCAGTCACTGGCTCTCTGCTCATTGGAGCGCCGGGCTGTGCAGGGGGTGGGAGCAGCTAGCTCAGGCTCTCAGTGGCTCACTGAGGTGCTGGAGCTAGCTGCCTGTCAGGCATCTGGGTGAATACCGACATTAAAGTCGGGATTCCTTCAGAGTCTGGACTGGCTGAGTGACGTCAGCTGACAGTGGGATTTAGCCCACTGTTGACTGAATACGAGTCACAGGAGTGAAGAATGAAGTGTACTCCTGTGACATACAGGAAAAGTAGGACCAAAAGAGCTTTGGCCCTACTTCTCCTTTACTACACTTCATGTTCTAGAGCAATGGTCTCCAAACTGCCAGATGAAGCCCTTTGCTTGCTTTTATCCGGCCCTTGGAGCATTATTACATCCTCTGATACCAACAATGGGACATAGCCCCCCCCCCACCCACTGACACCAACGAAGGTGGCACAATACCTCCCAATGACACCAATGATGGGGCACAATTCCTCCCAATGACATCAACAAAGGGGCACAATTCCTCCCAATGACACCAACGATGGGGCACAATACCTCCCATATACACTGTTTACTCTCAGTGAAACAATGAGGCATTATTTTTCCCACTGACGTCGGGACCTTTTCTACTCCCACTGGCCACATTCCGGCCCCCGGAAAGTCTAAGACCCCATACCCACTATTAGATTTTGTGCAGATTTTTTCCTTCAGATTTACCAAAAACATATAATATAGGGTCAAACCTTAAGAGTTTCAATTTGTATGCAATCAAGCAGGCCCTTGCACTACATGGTTTTGGTAAATTGGAAGGAAAAAATCTGCAGAAAATCTAAAAGTGTGTATGGGCTCTTAGGCTGGGTTCACACTGGAGATTGCAGTGGCTCACAGCAGAGGTCTGGTGCATCTTCATTCACAGTTTCAGGTCCAATTTCAGCCTGAATTTTGGGCTGAATTCGGACCTGAAACGGACCAAAAGATGCACAGGACTCCTGTGCAATTCACACCAGAGCCGCTGCGGAGATGTGTGAACCGGCTCCATAAAGAGCCAGTCACAATCTCCTGCCATGCGAATTGGATGCGGAGAAAGCCGCATCCAATTCGCATAGGTGTGAACCCAGACTAAAGGACAGTAAACTGGCCCTTTGTTTAGAAAATTTGGGGACCCCTGCAATAGGATATTACAAATAGATATTCTACATCACAAAAGCGGAGCACCTATATAATTACAATTACATAGAGTGAAAGACCTACATTTTAGATGCCATTGCTGATGATTTACTAAAACTGGAGAGTGCCAAATCTGGTGCAGCTTTGTATAGAAACCAATCAGCTTCCAGGTTTTTATTTTTCAAAGCTTAATTGAACAAGTTGAAGTTAGAATCTGAATGCCTACTATGCACAGCTACACCAGATTTTGCACTCTTCAGTTTTAGTAAATCAACCCCATCATGTCATGACTAGTAAAATTAAAATGCAGTCAATGTTTAATTGTTATTTTCCAAATGTAGATTGTAAGATCTAACGAGCAGGGCCCTCTGATTCCTCCTGTATTGAATTGTATTGTAATTGTACTGTCTGCCCTAATGTTTTAAAGCGCTGTGCAAACTGTTGGCGAAGTATAAGTCCTGTATACTAATAATAATATACATTTTTAATAAAATAAATACCAGGAAACCACTATGACAAAATGCATTTGTGGTAATTAATAATTAACACCTGTGTATGAATAGAATGATCTATGATAGATAGATAGATAGTTTCTTTAACTGGAAGAAAACTATAAAGGAAGTTGAGTGATTTCCGTTGTTGCATCTTTCTTTTGCTGTGAAGCAGTTAAAGCGATCTCTACAGCACTTTGCCTTCCATCACCTCTTTTCTGAGTTTATCACCAAGCCTACGCACAGAAACCATGAAAGAAGCAAACCATTTACAGAACAGGCCTTGAAAAAAAAATACATAGACATTTCAGGAAAAAAAAAAAGCCGCAGGAAAAGCATTATAATTTCATAATATTATTTCCTTAAACGCAGCGGAGAGATGCATTCAGATCCGAGGTTTCAAAAGGAGCGAAGCTTTCAACATCATTGCCGACTGGATTTTTTTTTACCCCTCCCCGCCTTTTGATCATGTTGTTTTTACCTGTATTTTGAAACATTTCAACGCGGCTCCCCGCTGTGTGAGATAGAAGTACACTACAACCGCTGTCAGGCAACAATCCCATTCTAATGTCTGACATAGCCCTCTATTCATTTCCAGTAATAGGTGCTTACAGCGATGCTTCATCTATGAGATCTGCCTGTGTCTGATTTTCACCGATTACTTGGACTGTGTCACATCACGCGCTCAGAGGTCAGCATCACGCTGCTTGAAAGGCGACAGTTGGAATATTTCAGAATATTTTTCTCCGCCAATATCCCTCTTGTTTCTGTAATTCATTCCCTCTGCTTCACAGAAAAGCTCGGCATTCCTCTAACAATAAGTTTCCTTAAAAAACATTTTGGCCTTTGTGCTTTGTAATTTTTTATGTATTTTTCGGCGGTTATCCATCTAAGAATAATGAAGACCATTTTTTTTATTTGATGTCATGTTTTTAATTTTTTTTTTGTATTTTCTTTGTATATTGCACTTTTATAACACAACATTTAGCTCTGTATAATAATGACTTTATTGTGTAATAGTGACTTAATTGTGTTTTATGTTTCTATTGTCATGCATTTCTTTTTTTACACATTAGCTCCTTACTTGCATATATGTATGAATATACATCTCTTAATGTTTTTATTTTAGTTTTACACACTGACACTTTATATGGTTTTTAATATTGCATGGCACAAGACAACTCGTTATCATTGCATGGCACAGGGCAACTCTTTATCATTGCATAGCACAGGGCAACTCTTTATCATTGCATAGCACAGGGCAACTCTTTATCATTGCATGGCACAGGTAACTCTTTATCATTGCATGGCACAGGGTAACTCTTTATCATTGCATGGCACAAGACAACTCTTTATCCTTGCATGGCACAGGACAACTCTTTATTATTGCATGGCACAGGACAACGTTTTATCATTGCATGGCACAGGACAACCCTTTATCATTGCATGCCACAGGACAACTCTTTATCATTGCATGGCACAGGACAACTATCATTGCATGGCACAGGACAACTCTTTATTATTGCATAGCACAGGACAACTCTTTATCATTGCATGGTACAGGACAACTCTTTATTATTGCATGGCACAAGACAACTCTTTATCCTTGCATGGCACAAGACAACTCTTTTATTATTGCATGGCACAGGGCAACTCATTATCATTGCATGGCCCAGGACAACTCCTTATCATTGCATGGCACAGGGCAACTCATCATCATTGCATGGCACAGGACAACTCTTTATTATTGCATGGCACAAGACAACTCTTTATCCTTGCATGGCACAAGACAACTCTT
>BLSH010191431.1:790177-810420 GCA_018402905.1 Glandirana rugosa
CTACTTTTCACTCGGGGTTCATAAGGTACATAAGTAGATTGAGACACTAGTATACAGATAAGAAGGCTGAGCATCATTTATTCTAGAGTCGGAAGAATAGACATATGATCACAGAGTTAGATGAATACATGGAATACTTGGGGCTCACTTTTCATCACAGTTATGGATTTGATCCCTGCAGCCCCAGATGTATTGTAGAGCGAAATGTCACACACGGATAGAATTGGTGTCTATAGCCCGACAATGGTGTATGGGGAGTTGTGCGATAAGGAGGGACACATGATTGTACATGATGGATGGATGGATGGATAACACACGATGTGATGGACCTCTGATAGACAGGTCTGGGAATGATCACACCTGACAGACATAGACATGGACTGGAGAGGGGAGAACCCCACATGGGGGTAGGGAAATCTGGAAAGAAGAAAGAGATATGTGAATTACCGACACTGAATTGGGAGCCAGATGGTTGGATAACACACTGGATGTATAGGATGGGGGAGAATCAAAGGAGAGTTATGAAAAGATGGATGGATGGTACTTCATAGAAAGATAGATAAAAAAGAGATGCATACTGATATCAGATAGATAGATAAATAGATAAGGAGAGATTAATGGATGTGATAGATAGATAGATAGATAGATAGATAGATAGATAGATAGATAGATAGATAGATATGTTTTGTAAGGAGACAAGAAGATGATATGTACATAGATATATCATAAAGAGACAGATACATAATAGCTTACTGGCTAGCTAGATAATAGCTTTATACAGAAATAAATAGATAAGGAGAGATTCATGGATGTGATAGATAGATAGATAGATAGATAGATAGATAGATAGAGAGAGAGAGAGAGAGAGAGAGAGAGAGAGAGATAGATAGATAGATAGATAGATAGATAGATAGATAGATAGATAGATAGATAGATAGATAGAATGGGATACATATAACAGATTCTGTATTTAGATTTACTCATTAAGTATAATGCTGTCCTTGTCATCAGTGATTTAACATTCTGTACTTCTCTCGTGATAACCATCCTCAGCTCTTGTTGAACCCAGCACCCTGATAGAGCTGTTGTTGTGCCCAGCACCCTGGTGCAGCTCTTGTTGGACCCAGCACCCTGGTACACCTCTGGTTGGACCCAGCACCCTGGTACAGCTCTTGTTGGACTCAACACCCTGGCACAGTCCTTGTTGGACCCAGCACCCTGGTACACCTCTGGTTGGACCCAGCACCCTGGTACAGCTCTTGTTGTGCTCAGCACCCTGGTACAGCTGTTGTTGTGCCCAGCACCCTGGTACAGCTCTTGTTGTGCCCAGCACCCTGGTGCAGCTCTTGTTGGACCCAGCACCCAAATACAGCTCTTGTTGGACCCAGCACCCTGGTACACCTCTGGTTGGACCCAGCACCCTGGTACAGCTCTTGTTGGACTCAGCACCCTGGTACAGCCCTTGTTGGACCCAGCACCCTGGTACACCTCTGGTTGGACCCAGCACCCTGGTGCAGCTCTTGTTGGACTCAGCACCCTGGTACAGCCCTTGTTGGACCCAGCACCCTGGTACAGCCCTTGTTGGACCCAGCACCCTGGTAATGCCCTTGTTGGACCCAGCACCCTGGTACAGTGTGTCCTCCAAGCCAGCACTGGCAGCAGAATTTCCTGCACTGTCTGTGATCTCCTAGCAGCCAATCCTAGGTAAGTCCATACAGCTGGGAGGGAGGCCGGCTCCTGGACTGCCTGTGTTCATCAAGAGTTCATTTCCAGTTTACTCCCAGTTAAACCCATATGCATTTCACTGGTTGTGTAGGGATATTCAGTGCCGGGGAGATAATAGTGTTATAAATGGCTCCTGCACCCCTCCTTTCAGCCCCAGTTTGCTGAGCACTTTAAATATTCATGGCAATTAATAGAGCCTCTCACTATATTGGCCTATTGTTCAGAGGTGTATTTCTTCCTCGCTGCCTGAATGGGTTGAGTTCTTTTTCTGCTCACTCTCTATTCTTCCCATTTTTAACTCTCTTTTTTGTAGGGTTGATGGGGCAGTAGTAAAACGCAGCTCTGTAACTTGGTGCCCCCTCCTTTCCTCCTCCTGGGCAGAATACATCTCTATTCCAGTCCATAGAGCCTGCAGCCCCCCTCCATTCAGTGTCAGGCTGAATTGTGAGGAAATCAATCTAGGATGGTCTCTTTGAGGCCAATTTGACATCCAAGGCTTCAGCTTTTCATTCAGTCTGGAAGGGGATGGCCAGAGCTGGACAGGCCTGTGCTGGAGACATGGGCCCAGTGCTGCAGGAGGAGACAGAAGAAAAGCCAGCATGATCTGTGCCTGGAGAGGGTGAATGACACTGTAAGAAAGCAGATTAGTGCTCTACAGCTGCTTTTTTTCAAGGTGGGGGCTCCATTCCCCCCCCCCCCCCTTTTTTTTCTCTCCAGCATTTTTTTTTACTCTATGAATAGGATCTGTACAGGCTTTAGACTGATTTATATGTATTACGGTTAAACATTTATTGCTGTCAATGGAGTGAGAATAGAGACTGGCAACAAAGACTGCTATTCTGTAGGAGAGGGTGAGTGGGGCAGGTAACAGACAATCCTGCAGTACTGCTTAGAGGAACTCTCTTTTCCTTAGCCCTCTTTTTAACTCATTGAATGACAATTTGGGTATTTAGGTCTGTGCTGTGGTCACAGAGTTCCTATGCTTTCTTTCCTTTTTTTTTTCCTTTCTCCATCTGTCTCACTACTATTCTCTGTGGACTTTCTAGAACTTAAATTGTTTATTGTTCTCTTCTTCACTTCTCTCTTTCTCTCTCTCTCTCTCTATATATATATATATATCCACACTACTGTGCAAAAGTTTGACAGGTGTGAATAAATTAAGAATGCCTTCAGAAAATAGAAGTGTTAATAGTTTATTTTTATCAATTAACAAAATGGAAAGTAAATGAACAGAATGAATATTTGGTGTGACCACCCTTTGCCTTCAAACCAGCTTCAATGCTTCTACACTTGCACACAGTTTTTGAAGGAACTGGGCAGGTAAGTTGTCCTAAACCTCTTGCAGAATTAACCACAGATCTTCTGTGGATATCGGCTGCCTCAAATCCTTCCGTCTCTTCAAGTAATCCCAGACAGACTCCATGATGTTGAGATCAGGGCTCTGTGGGGGCCAATCCACCACTTCCAGGACTCCTGTTTATGCTGAAGATAGTTCTTCATGACATTGGCTGCATGTTTGGAGTCTTTGTTCTGCTGCAGAATAGATTTGGGGCAAATCACACACCTCCCTGACAGCATGGAATGATGGATAAGTATCTGCCTGTAATTCTCAGCAATGAGGACACCATTGATCCTGACCAAATCTCCAACTCCATTTGCAGAAATGCAGCCCCGAACTTGCAAAGAACCTCCACCATGCTTCACTGTTGCCTGCAGACACTCATTATTGTACCGCTCTCCAGCCCTTCGGCAAACAAACTGCCTCCTGCTACAGCCAAATATTTCACACTATGACTCATCAGTGCAAAGCACCTGCTGTCATTTTTCTGCCCCCCCCCACCTTAGTTTCTACGTTTTCATGGATAGTGGACTTGCTTAGCCTTGTTTCCACATTGGAGGTATAGCTTTATTGCCGCAATTCTTCCACGAAGACCACTGCTGGCCAGACTTCTCTGGACAGTATATTGGTGTACATTTCTGTGCTGATGGCTCTGCTGGACATCTTCTGATGTTGAAGGGAAGCAAGCATGATGTGTCTTTCATCTGCTACATTTCCTTGGCCATCCACTGCATCTACGAGTTCTACCCAAAAGTGGAACTTCTGCTCGTTGGATTCCTCCACCCCTCAGATGTCACATTTGGTACCTTTTGGGGGAGAGGGGGGAGAGGATACCGGTCTTTGACAGGTGTCCTTTTCCCCACATCCAGGAGCCTGGGCCACTGACGTCAGCAGCACGGCTCCCTCCTCCTCCGCCGCCGAGCCAGTGAGAAAGCGCAGCGGCGGATCACGTATGAGCAGTAGGGGGCCCGGTCATGAAGCCGAATGGCTACACTTCCGGGTTCCCTTACACTCAATGGCGGCGACGGCACTTGACCAGCCGATCCGAAGATCATTGGCGGTGCCGAAAATCGCTGGACTCCAGGACAGGTAAGTGTCCTAATGTTAAAAGTCAGCAGCTACTGTATGTGTAGCTGCTGACTTTTGATGTTTAAAGGGGCGGCAGTCCTCCATTTTAAAACAGCACATCTTGAAACCCCAGTATGCTTTGAAATCTTTACCTTGGGGAGACCTTGCTGATTTAGTATAACTACCTTGTGTCTTGTTGCTGTGCTCAGTCTTGCTATCGTGTATGACCTGTGGCATGAAACTGTGTTCCACAAACATACTTTAAAAGCAGAGTTTGGCTGTTCCTCACTCAGTTTTAAGCCTACACAGCTCCTTCTGTTTCAGTTAATGACTGTGTTTTAACCTACATATGAAATTGATGATCATTAGCACCTGCTTGGTATAATTGATTAAATAAAATAAAAAAAAAAAAATATATATATATATATATATATATAAAATCTATCTATCTATCCTCTCCCAAACCGTGCCTGTATTTGCTCCTTGAATTTTAAAACCAAAGGATATCGAACAGGGTTAAAAGTGACAGCCACTGGTCAAATTTCACCCAGTTAATCAGAAACTGGCCAAAATTTGGTACATGTATAGCCAGTAAGTTGTGCTGCTTGTATCCTGACTTATCAATCGATCAGCACAGCAAGGTAAGTATAAGAATTAAAGCTTAGAGGGAAGGTTGGATTGTATGTACACCCTTACACTGACCATATCTTATTTACTCCCTTTTGATTTATTATATATACCTTTGCAAGCATGTTGTTATATCTGTTCGATTAGTGAAAAAAAAATACTTGTTGAGTCTGGCAGGATCTCCAGGTGAAAATAAAACACTAGTGCAGAAACCATCTAAAATAGCATTGTTAGGCCGCAATGTGTTAAATCTGGACTCCCAGCCAGAGAAAATGTTACACTTGCAGTAGGTCCTTCTTAACACTACAATGGTTTAATGTTCATTTTTCACCTAAGGAGTAGGTTAAGTATAAGAAAAAATACTTACCTTATTTCTAACCCCTACAGGCTTCCTCATCTTCGCAAGTCTGATACCCCAAAGCCATCCCTCTTTTCTCCCTGGCTGGTTCCAGCTCTTCCTTGTTATGAACAATGCAGGACCAGCATCATGCTGTGTAAGGAAGAAAGTTGAGGGACTGGCCATAACTTAGGGCTTTGGACAATGGAGTAGAGCAATAGCAAATGGGGGACTGACGAATAAGGTATGTAATTCACCATATTTATCATGCCATATAGACAACATAAGCATTTAACCCCTTTTCTCCAGCTGGGGGGGGGGGTCATCTTTAATTTTTTGTTCTTGGGTCTAGATTAATTAAGTATTCAAGTTAAGTACAAGGGAAAAGTTTTATTAGTAAAGTAGTAGAACTATACTCAAAACTTTTTTTTTCCCATTTTGGAAAGAGTAAAGGAAGGTATAGCCCCTGTCTGTTTTCTTTAAATAATTTTTTTATCTGTGTTCCTTTGGAAAAAATTCTTTTCACTTCCTGTCCCATAGCCAAAAACAGGAAGTGAGAGGAAATTCCTCCAAAGTTACGGAAATCCCTGGTTATCACTTGTGCCCCCATTGGAGGATTTCCCCTCTATTCCAGTTCTGTTGACATCAAATTTGAAATTTTCTTTCCATTTCAGTCTAGGTAATAATGGTCACCAGGACAAATAAAGAAGGTGAATAAAAGCCTTACGGTATTTTAAATCCCTCTCCACTCTATCCAAAACAAAACAAAAGGTTTTCCTTTTATCTATACTTTAACGCTGCCATACAAGGCTCAAATTTTAACCGACTCTCCCAAAAATTTGAGCTGTGAGTGCCCTATAAATGTATGGGCAGCGTTAGGTTGATGCATTAACAATATGTATTAGCTGGGGTGCAATTCAGTAAAATTTGGGTTAGCCTTCAGCACCTAAAAGGTACAAATGTCCAGAGTCAGACTTCTTATATGTAAAAGCACCATACCTGTCCCCTCCTTCCCCTGATCGGACATGGTGTGCCTTGTAGACAGCCCTATACCCAGCCAGAAGGACAGAACCTTACTTCTTATGCCACATCAAGAAGAAGCCAAACTAATAGCAGCTCAGCCTATTGAACATGACTTAAGAAGCATGACATTAAAATGATTCCTAATGGTGTCCTATAACCCAGCCTGCTGTGTGTAAAGCCACCCCATCGCCTCATCCATAGATCAGGAGCTGCTCTCCTCTGTAGGACAGAATGGAGCCTTTTGTTAAATCCACCAAATACTTTTTTTTTTTTTTTTTACTGAAGATGGATTCTCTGCTCTTCCCTTTGAACTTTGCAATAAAGTCTCTTATATCCTCACCCCATGGTAAAGTGATGGGGCTTCCATCTCTCCCTCTCGGCCTAGAACATCTGCTGGGAGAAATCCAGGCTGCAGGGCAAAATCTGTAAACACAGCAAGTCATTAAAAAGATATTAGTGCAAGTAGGCTGGCCCAGCAGACGATATTGATCAGGGATACAGGACAGCAGCGGAGGACCTCCAAGGTTTGGGACACTTTTCATGCTAATTAAAAAGAAAATATCTCCATTCATTCAAAGGATGATTGATCTGACACACTGAGAAATGTATGTGTCTATAATTTATCTTTGGTGACATCGATAGTAGAGGACTCCTGTGCAACAGAGAAAAGCCTGGATGTCCTTTGATTCTTATTGCTGGCCAACGGTCCAATGGAAGTACATGCTGGATGGCCATGCCAGATGGAACTTGTGCTGTTATTCAATGGGCACCTGATGAGCTACACAATCTGTAACCATGGGCAAAATCAAAAAATGACACGTATGATGCCATCTTTTTTCAGCAGCATTAACACAGCAGTCCAGCTGTTTTATTATTGGCAATCTTGCCATTCTACATTGTGAATCCTAGAATCATAATTCCTCTACTTCTTTTAACAGGCCAACCTGTCCATCAAATCTTTCTGTTACAGGATTTGGCACAACCGTTCAACACTGATGGGTTGCTTGTAACGATAGTATTTTTTTTTCATATGGCTGTAACTGCTTAAAAAGTGTTAGTTAGAGTTAAGCTTTAGGTCTCAGGCCCCAGGGTGGTTTGGTCCATACATCATGGACAAAAAATGTGTTTGTTGGATGAGGCAGAGATTGTGATATCACCCCCACTCTTCTTCACCTTATTCGATCATAGAATGCACTGTATTCATTGAAGAAAACATAGTTGAACACAGTAGTGGCCCCTATCCATGCATCCGACTCCCTAATCTACATGCGGGGCACCAGACGCATGGATTCCAATGTTTTTTTTTTTTTTTCTAAGCACGTAATTATGGCCAGAGGTTCTAATAGGCTTCAAAAAAGAAGCACTGCGCCCCTAGCACACCCACTTGTGTGACAATAGTGAATTAATATTCGCTATTTTCGCACTGATTCTCCTCTCGGCCAATCAGGAAAACCTGTCACCCGATTGGTCAAAAGGAGAGGCAATTCAATTAGCCGCCTAGGAGGAGGAGGAAGGAGACGCATGGAGAAGAGGAGGAAGGAGACACATGGCATGATGCAGGGGAAGCCCGGAACCTCCACGACCTAGATGGGGTAAGTGGTGGGCCGGTGACCCGACCGGCTGGGGGGGTGTCTAGAGGTGACGGGCGAACGACCGGGGGGAGAGGGTGGCTGTGGGTGCATTGTATGCCACCCCCCCAAAAAAAAACCAAAATTATACCACCGGCTGCCACTGGGTGAACATGCTAAGTGAGCGATCCTCTGTCCAAGACTCGGCAGATGAACACTGTCACTGTAGTTCAGCTGACTAGTACAGTTATATCCAGATTCCCTAGCAGCTCCCCAGATATTCATACTTACATTGTGCCATGTTGGGTTAATGTAGGCATATTTACTCGCTCCGTGCAACAATATTGCAGGTAAGTGTTTAGGGTTGTGGGTAGGTAGGACAAGTCATTGGGTGTTCTCTTACCCTAATACAGAGAATGCATTAAAATATAAGGCAGAACATTTTTTTTTAGTTTTGGATAGAGTGGAGAGGGATTAGAACCCCTGGCAGTTTTAATTGCTGTCTGTCTCTCCATTAAAGAGATTCCTCCTCTCTATTTGTCCCATTTACCGTTATTATTTAAAGTGAAAGTAAAAGAAAATCCCAATTTTTAGGTTGCCCCCAGAAAAGTAATAGAGGGGAAATCTTTAAATGGGGACTGGTGACTTGGAGGTCCCCAAGGAATTCCCTTAGTTTCCAGGGATTTCCTCTCCCTTCCTGTTTGGCTATGGGACAGGAAGTGAAGGGAAATCTCCCCAATGGGACACAGATAAAAAAAAGCAGACAGGTTTATACCTTCCCTAACTCTATTCAAAATTTTAAAAAAAGTTTTGCGTTTAGTTCTACTTTACATTTAATATTTTCCCTTGTACTTAACTTGAACACTTAATCTAAACCCAAGAATAACATTTTAAAGATGACCCCCTAGCTGGAGAAAAAAGGTTAAATGCTAATATTGTCTAGGGCATGATAAATATGGTGAATTACATACCTTATTCCTCACACCCCCATTTGCTAGTACTCTACTCCATTGTCCAAAGCCCTGAGTTGTGGCCAAACCCTCAGCTTCCTTACTTACAAAGCACGATGCTGGTCCTGCATTGTACATGATAACAAGGAATGGGAAACAAATGGAGAAAAAAAATCTGACCGGGGTTATAACCCATACCTCCCAACTTTTTGAGATGAGAATGAGGGACACCTATTAGTATAGCAGTATAAAGTATATAGGCATAGGGCACTTCCCCTGCCATGCCCCTTTGAAGGAGAACTAAACAAAAAAAAGATTAGTTAAACCCACAAGTGCTTTTTTTCTACTGCTATTCCTTATTATTGGCTTTTGACATTTACAAAGGCAGCATTTTAGAAATGGGATGAAAGGTTTAGCTCTGAGAAACACTTTTTTAAAGATAAATGGTGCATTTTATATACAATTATATAGATCAGACCAAAATGAGGGACAAATGAGGAGGAAAGAGGGACTTTGTTCCAAATCAGGGACAGTCCCTCCAAATCAGGAACAGCTGGAAGCTATGATAACCCTCCTTTGCCCTATCCAAAATGAAAACAAAAGTTTTGCCTATATTTTTACTTTAAGGTAAAAAAAAAAAAAAAAAAATTGACTTTAGAACCGCTTTAAGCTCAAAGAAACGGAATGATATGAGATGATGCTTGTATTAGTTTCATTGTTTACTAATGACCTCTGGTGTCTAATGTAAGATATTATTATCTTTGGAGTCTGCTATATACTGGGATCAGATATTTTTTTAGAAATGGGTATATAACATTTGACATTCATATTCAGTATGTTTTTACCTGTATATTTGTTTTTATATTTATGACCTCTTAATTTTAGATTCATGACCTTTGTATTTGTACTCCCGATGAAGGGGGGAGTATATTTGGCCCCTGAAACATGTTGACTTTTTTTCTGCTATGAATCAATTTTATCATTACCTTTCCTTGGACTCTTGGAAGTCTGTTTGGCACTCTCATTGGATAGTATGTGTCTGGATTCTAAATTTTAGTCCCTGTTCCTCTAGATCACGTGTCAAACACAAGGCCCGGGGGGCTGGATCTGGCCCTCCAGCCCATTTTATGTGGCCCTCATACCTCTCCTGCGGCTGCAAAAGAGCTCCAGCCCTCCTTTGGTCTTCCTCCAGACCCTATACTTGATATCTGATGTAAGGGGGGGTGGGGTGCTCTGGACATTTAGTATTGCATATACAACCGGCCCTTTGAGGACAATAATAATGCTGATGCGGCCACTATGAAATTGAGTCCGACACCCCTGCTCTAGATGGTCCCCATTTTGCCGAACCGGAGCCAGTGTGCCTGGCTTCAGTGACCTTTAGAAAATCTGGATCCAGCGCCCCATTTGTTTTGCGTTGATCACTTTTCTACTGTCTGTAATATCCAAGTGGTGTTGGGGCATCCAGCACGTCCTTCTCTTCCTACCATGCAGAATGTTGATTCCATTCCCTCTTCTTGACAAGTGAGGGGGTGACCGCTGGCTGACCACAGCTGCAAATTAAGTTCTGTGCATCTCAATGGCTGCATCTATCTACTAATACACTGTGACTAAGTGGTTGTATTTGGGCATGTCATTCAAATAAGGGACACTAAAATTGTTCTTGCAAAGGGACCCTTTGTTGACTACCAACATCACTGGTGGGCAGCCATATTTGTCCATTACCAGGGTCTGATCTCCATCACCGGAGCCTGAAGGGTTTCTTTATACAGGACAGTTGCTTGGTTTACTGGTGCAAACCTGCCTTAAAATAGTGTGATAACTACAAACAGAAGGCTTCCTCTTTACTTCTGACTCCTCTTCTGTCAAGCCTGCTTTGCCTCATGGTAATACCAGGCCTAACCATTCAAGGGGTTGTAAAGGTTCGAATAGTTTTTTTTATAAAAATAACAAACATGTTATACTTATCTGCTCTGTACAAGTGTTTTGCACAGAGCAGCCCCGAACCTCCTCTTCTGGGGTGCCCCGCCGGCACTCCTGGCTCCTCCCCTTCATCTGGTGCCCCCACGGAAAGCCACTTTCCATGGGGGCACCCATGTGGGCGCGCTCCCTAGTCCCTCTGCTGCGTCCATTGACACAGGCATCAGGACTCGGCCCCACCCCCCCACTCCCATGTCATTGGATTTGATTGACAGCAGCGGAAGCCAATCCCGCTGGAGCATGCTCTTCGCTGGATGGGGCTCAGGTAAGAAAAGGGGAAAAGGGGGGGGGGCTCTGGAGGCAGCTGCAGAAAAGAAAGTTTTTTACCTTAAAAGTATAACTAAAGGCAAAACTTATTTTTTATGTTTTGGATAGAGTGTAGAGAGATTAAAACCATTGTCAGTTTTTATTGCGGTTTGTGCCCCCGTTAAAGGAGATTCCCCCTCTCTATTTGCCCTGTTCACCATTATCATTGAAAGTAAAATAAATTACCCAAATTTTGGGTTGCCCCCAGAAACATAATAGGAGGGGAAATCTTCCAATGGGTACACTAGTTCTGGAGATCTGGGGTTCCCCAAGAAATTCCCTTGATTTACAGGGATTTCCTCTTACTTCCTGTTTGGCTATGGGACAGGAAGTGAAGGTTAATCTCCCCAATGGGACACTGATGGCAAAAAAAAATTGACAGGGGTTATAACCCTCCCTTGCTCATTCCAAAATGAAAAAAACAAGTTTTGCCTATAATTCTACTTTAATGCATTAACCACTTGCCGACCGCCAACCGCAGGTTGATGGCGACAAGATGGCTCTGCTAGGCAAATCGGCATCATATGACGGCGGCTGCCAGATCGTGCACTGTGAGCGAGCGAGCGCCGCCGGAGGTGCGCTCACTGTGTCCGGGGGGGGGGCCAGGGGGGCAGGTAGGGCGGACTCGATCTCCACCGGCTACCTGCGATGCCCCCCCCCGCAATGAAAGAACGGAGGTCCGTGCATGTAAACACGGATCTCCGTTCTGTGAGATGGGGAAGGGGTGTGATCACAGCCTTCCTCTATATGGAAGCTGTAATCACTCCCCTTCCCCTGCCAGTCAAACACCAATACAGTTAGGACACGCCCAGGGAACACAGTTAACCCTTAGAGGGCCCCGCCAGGTTAACCCCTTCACTGCCAATGGCATTTACACAGTAATCAGTGCATTTTTATAGCACTGATTGCTGTATAAATGCCAATGGTCCCAAAAAAAGTGTTAAAATGGTCCGACATGTCCGCCGCAATATCGCAGTACCGCTAAAAATCGCAGATCGCCGCCATTACTAAAAAATAAAAAAAATAAGAAATAAAAACCCCAGAAATGAATTCTCATCATCCGTAAACGCGGCAACTTTTGCGCAAACCAATCAATAAACGCAGATTGTGATTTTTTTTTATCACAGATATGAGGAAGAATATAAATCGGCCAAAACCGTTGAAAAAATGTTTTTTCATATTTTTTTTTGGATTTGTATTTTAGCAAAAAGTAAGAAATTTGTTTTTTTTTTTTGCAAAATTGTTGCTCTTTTGTTTATAGCGGCGATCAGAAATGACGCAGCGGTGATCAAATACCACCAAAAGAACGCTCTATTTGTGGAAAAAAAGGACGCAAATTTAGTTTGGGTACAACGCCGCATGACCGCGCAATTGTCAGTTAAAGCGACGCAGTGCCGAATTGCAATAAGTGCTCTGGTCCTAAAGTGTGAAATTCTTCCGGGGCTGAAGTGGTTAAGGTGAAAAACCATGAGCCTTGAAAATCCCTTTAAATAGGCAGGCCCTACTTTCTGCTTTGCACTGCTGCACAATGTTTGTGCTTATAATATAATATGTGTGTTCTCTTTAAACACCCAATAATGTGCAAGAAAAAAAAAGGAAAAAAAAAACAGGATATTTGCTTGCCCATGGTTGAAATATTGAAGTGAAGTTTCACCTGATTTACCTTGCTAAGTGAACAGTCTCTATTATTTTGGTAAATCAAGGTCCAGACTGATAAAATTTGGCCATAGATGGATTGAATATTGCCAGTTCAGCAGGAACCGACCAAGATTCAATCCATCTATGGGTAAGCTGGTTGTACCCAAGTAGATCCATTGATAGACTTGGGTACGACCAGCATGTCACATTTTTTACATGCTATAACTGCTAACAGTAACCATTATTTTCTGCCAGCAGAACACAATAGCACTGTGGGAGGGGTCATTGTTGATGGGAGAATTGAGCAATTTTCTTTCCTTCCACCTATGGTGGAAAGAAAGAAAATTGCAGAACTTATGGACTGTTTAAAGCTGGCCATAGATGGATTCCAAAAGAAAATTCCTAGAAGTTTCAGAACATTGGTTTATTGTTAGAAAGATTTTGTTTGCATTTAACCACTTAAGGACCAAGCCTATCTTTGACACTTGTTGTTTACAAGTTAAAATAATTTTTGCTAAAAAATTACTTCGAACTTCAAATATTATATATATTTTTTCCAGACACCCTAGAGAATAAAATGGCAGTCGTTGCAATACTTTATGTAACACCGTATTTGCGCAGCAGTCTTGCAAACACAGTTTTTTTGGCAAACAGTAAAGTTAGCCCAATTTTTTCTATATTGTGGAAGATAATGTTACGCCAAGTAAATTGATGCCCAACACGCCATGCTTCAAAATTGCGCTCGCTCGTGGAATGGCGATAAACTTTGGCACTTAAAAATCTCCATAGGCGACGTTTAAAAATTTCTACAGGTTACAAGATTTGAGTTACAGGGGAGGTCTAGTGCTAAAATTATTGCTCTCGCTCTAAGGCCTCATGCACGCAGGACGTTTTTGGATGTTTACAGCTGCTGTTTTTAGCTTCAGACGCATTTCCTACAGTCAAATTCCCCATTATGTTATTCTATGTGTTCATGCACACATAGGCTGTTATCAACAGCTTTTAGCTGGGGCGTTTTTGAACTGTAAAAAAACCCCCAAGACCAGAGGGTTCTGAGAGACGTTTTTCAGCTGCAAAAATGCTCAAATGCTTAAAAACGCGCAAAAACGCCACTCACCAACGTTTTAGATCCACTGAGAAAAAAAATAAAAATGCTACTGCTCAAAAACATTAGTGCAATAACACTGAGAAAAGCTGAAAATCGCACTACAAATCTACTGACAAACGTCTTTTTTTTTTAACTTGTCCCTAGAAGGCCGAAGGGCGGAAGTGACATTTGAGGTCGCTCCAGTCCTCTAAGGGCATAGAGTCAAGTGAGGGCTATCATGCCCTCACTCGACTTCCTGGACGACAGGGGAGAGGATCGGATATTCTTTACCAACAGATCTGGTAAGCTGCGGAGACGAACGGGACACGACGGTAAGAGGGGGGGGCCCCTCTTCTGCCGCTAATAAAAGTGATCTTGAGGCAAATCAGCTGCGGAGACCACTTTTATCATAAAGCAGACTGCCCACCATTGAAAAAAATACCGGGGTTATAGCAGCTATCTAATGCCATAACAACGGTATCTAACGTCAAAGGACCAACGTATATCGACGGCGGGTGGTCCGGAAATGGTTAACATTAAACTTTACAGAGCAAAAACCACATAAACTGTTAGAAATTAGTTTGGTCGAGAAAAAATGTCATCCTGTTCCTTCAAATTTTCTCATCACTGTGGTCAAAAATTAATGTCGATTTGACCCCACTAATGATTAGAAAACCAAATGAACTTTCTTAGAACAAGTTTTCTTAAGGATTTTCATTAAGGCGGGCCCTAAAGGAGTCCATTTTTTTTTGTTCAGCCAGTGGGTTGAACGAAAAAAAAAATTGACCCAATTCCCCCATCCACACAAGGTGGACGCGGGAATCCCATATTCTGACAGCAGGGAGATTTCCCATCCATCAGAATACACACCTTCAGTGCTGCAGTCTATTGCCTGTGGCCACACATTGATCGAAATTTGGCCAGTCCATGTATAGCCAGCTTTAACAATGATACTCATCGTTCAGGAAAAATCTGACAGGCTAGTTATACACAAGTTGATCAGTAGATATGTATTTTAATATATTTATATTTTATTAGGATGGACAGCACCAGCAGGTAACAATAGGTATCTATGCTCATTACCAGGCGCGTATCCAGAAAAAAAAAAAAAAAAAAAATCAATATATAATACAAGGGTATTAACAGCAGAGTGAATATAACTTATAGCCACATCAAACAATAGCAACTTCAGACATCCCTTCCCAGTGGTACGTACTAACTAACTAAAAATGGAGATATATATACACAACACATGAGATACTTAAGAATTGTATCCACTTATTAACCCTTACATACTCATCAAACTCTTGCTTATAAAAAGGAGGATTCTTAGTTAACAAACAGTATATTGCAATACATGTTCAAGCCTACCAACTGCATCAAAGTGATCCCCCTCTGGCCACTCCCTACTCTAATCTATCTTGAAGATTTGCCAACCTCTTATTTTTTTTCAAATAGCATACTCTTGATAGTGTGGACCAGAGGCTTAACTAGATTCTTCAGGGCCTGGTGCAAGAAACCATGAAGGGCCCCCTGGCTCCTTACCAGGGCCCTTCCCACTTATCCAGAGGCCTTTTACTCCCATCATGAGAGCTTTTATTATGGTCCCGCAGTGGACCCCCTTCCTGCTGTCCACGGAGGTGGAACGTCAGAGCCCAGTCGCAAGTGCGACATTTGTGACCCTGGAAGTTCCGCCACTGGTGTCAGTAGTTTTTTATGTATTTATTTATTTTATTATATATTTATTTTGACCATTTTATTTTATTTTTTACATATTCTTTAGGACCCACATTTACCAGCCCCTTCCCCGCTCTCCATCCTGACAGATTAACCGCAGCAGCTGGCAGAAGGTACGAGGAGGAACCACGGTAGCACTGAGTTGGGGCAAGGGGCACACAAGGGCCCTGGGCAGCAGGACAGGGATAGGGAGGTGGCAGGAGCGGCATGAAGAGGAACCAATGTCCATCTCATTCCTGCAGCCGCTGAATGTCTGCGGAAGGGAGAGGAGGAGGAGAAGCTGGCATTCAGCGGCTACATGGATGGATTGATTCCTCTACATGCCACCGCCCTGTTATCAAGGTATACAAGGGTCAATGGCAACCCCTGCGACCCCTGTATGTACGCCTCTGGTCTGGACATATAGTGCCAATATGGGGACAAACAGACACACCTGGAGATTGATGAGCTCTAAATCAAAGTCAAGCAATGCACGTCCACAATGGGAAAAAAATACAGAGCCTATGAGAATGAGCAGTCAGCACCAGCAGGACAATAGTTATAATGCACATAACCAGGTGTGCTCCCAGAAAAAAACACATAAATTATTAATTATAATACAGAAGGTTTGCAGCACATTAAACAAAAGCAATACGTTTATGTTTGCTGTGCTGTAACGCCCGTATTATATATACAGTTGTATGCAAAATTGGATCAGCAATTTAATTTTGATCTATCAAATAACTGAAGGACAGAGTAATATTTCAGTAGTGAAATGAGGTTTATTGGATTAACAGAAAATGCGCAATATGCATCAAAACTAAATTAGACCGGTGCACAAATTTGGCCACCCAAACAGAAAAATCACATCAATATTTAGTTTAGCAGAAATAACAGCTTCCTATAACCTGTAATGAGTGTCTGGATTCTGGATGAATGTATTTTGGACCATTCCTCCTTACAAAACATCTTCAGTTCAGTTAGGTTTGATGGTTGCCACAGATGTTCAATGATATTCAGGTCTGGGGACTGGGATGGCCATTACAGAACATTGTACTTGTTCCTCTGCATAAATGCCTGAGTAGATTTTGAGCAGTGTTTTGGGTCGTTGTCTTGTTGAAATATCCAGCCCCGGCGTAACTTCAACTTTGTGACTGCTTCCTCAACATTATTCTCAAGAATCTGCTGATATTGAGTGGAATCCATGCGACCCTCAACTTTAACCAGATTCCCAGTACCGGCACTGGCCACACAGCCCCACAGCATGATGGAACCTCCACCAAATTTTACTGTGGGTAGCAAGTGTTTTTCTTGGAACGCTGTGTTCTTTTGCCGCCATGCATAACGCCCCTTGTTATGGCCAAATAACTCAATCTTTGTTTCATCAGTCCACAGCACCTTATTCTAAAATGGAGCTGGCTTGTCCAAATGTGCATTTGCATACCTCAAGCAACTCTGTTTGTGGCGTGTGTGCAGAAAAGGCTTCTTTCGCATCTCCAATACAGCTTCTCCCTGTGCAAAGTGCGCTGAATTGTTGAACGATGCACAGTGACACCATCTGCAGTAAGTTGATGTTGTAGGTCTTTGTAGGTGGTCTGTGGGCTGTTTTGACAGTTCTCACCATCCTTCGCCTTTGCCTCTCCAATATTTTATGTGGCTGCCACTTCTGGCTTTAAGAACTGTGCCTGTGGTCTTCTATTTCCTCACTATGTTCCTCACAGTGGACTCTGACAGCTTCTATCTCTGCAATAACTTTTTGTAGCCTTCCTCTAAACCATAATGTAGAACAATCTTTGTTTCCAGGTCATTTGAGAGTTGTTTTGAGGCCCCATGTTGCCACTCTTCAGGGGAGAGTCAAAGAGAACAACAACTTGCAATTGGCCACCTTAAATACCTTTTTCTCATGATTGGATGCACATCTATGAAGTTCAAGGTTTAATGAGCTCACCAAACCAATTGTGTGTTCCAATTAATCAGTGCTAAGTAGTTACAGGTATTCAAATCAACAAAATGACAAGGGTGCCCAAATGTATGCACCTGTCTAATTTAGTTTTGATGCATATTGCACATTTTCTGTTAATCCAATAAACCTCATTTCACTACTGAAATATTACCGTGTCCTTCAGTTATTTGATGGATCAAAATGAAATTGCTGATCCAAACACCCAAATATTTAATAAATGACAATCATGGAAATTGTCAGGGGTTACTAAACTTTTGCATACAACTGTGTGTGTATATATATATATATATATATATATATATATATATATATATACACACTGTATATATACACTGTATATGTCAGATGAAACTAGTAGGTTGGCTATTGGCATCTTACCCACATCTATATGCTTATGCTTCAGCCAGTTCATGGCCACCCTCTGCCAAGAACAGTTTAGCACCTTGCAGCCATCCTCTGGTATTTTGATGCAAATACTTAAAAGAACATCCAGTGTTAATTCAATTAACTGTATCTTGCTCCCTGGGGGTCTGAGAAGAGGAAGGAGATAACGCAGAGAGATTACTCCAGCTAAGACTCAGGCCTCAGGGCATGTAATTGTGGTAACCCTGCCTTCTCTGGACTTGAGACTGAGGATTGTTAAATGTGATGCCAGGGGCTATCTTTACTGGCCACTTCTGACGACCCTGCAGGTTGTTTGTTAAATGATACTGAAGGGTCAGATACAGATATGATAAGCAAACTGTGGGTACTTCTTTGTATTAGAGGAAGGAAAGGTGTGAGGAACATCAATGCTCTGAGAAGTTTGGGTGTGATAGATCAAACCTTTGGTGATCAGACTAAAGTGAAATACCATACACAGATTTCTATAGATTTAAACAAATCTCTGCTTTGCCTATGCAGAGCAATATAACATGTTTGCTTTAAAGGGTATGTGACCCCTTAAGCTGCACAATAGCTTAATGAATTAAAGAAAGTTTTTTTTATTGCATACACCACATTCAGATTGTACAATAAAAAAACATTTGAAATAACTTTTTGTTGATATTTAAAGTGGTTACCACTTTTTCCATACAGTATCCAATAGCCGGTTCCACTTTGCTTCTGATGTGTGTCTAGTGCTAGGAAGTGTGTCTCCAGATGTCAATCACTAGAATGGGAGCTGGACTATGGAGGTGTCATATGGGACTGTAGACACATTATCCTTTTGCATGGCATCCTGCTGTTCCCTATGAAAGTTTGCCTGCGAGTTTCTGACCTTTGCTACCACACGTCTAAACCTATGGATAGCACATGAGCATGCAGAAGACTGCAGGTGTAAGGAAGTGTGTTCTAATACAAGAAGACCATGTTTCTAAACATATTATTACTACCTCGCCTCGTGGAGTTTCAATGATCATGAGAACGGTGAGGAATCAGCCCAGAACTACACGGGAGAATCTTGTCAATGATCTCAAGGCAGCTGGGACCATAGTCACCAAGAAAACAATTGGTAACACACTATGCTGTGAAGGACTGAAATCCTGCAGCGCCCGCAAGGTCCCCCTGATCAAGAAAGCACATGTACAGCCCGTCTGAAGTTTGCTAATGAACATCTGAATGATTCAGCGGAGAACTGGGTGAAAGTGTTGTGTTCAGATGAGACCAAAATCAAGCCCTTTGGCATCAACTCAACTAGCCATGTTTGGGGGAGGAGGAATGCTGCCTATGACCCCAAGAACACCATCCCTGCCGTCAAATATGAAGGTGAAAACATTATGCTTTTGTGGTGTTTTTCTGCTAAGGGCATAGGACAACCTCACCGCATCAAAGGGACAATGGGCGAGGCCATGTACAGTCAAATCTTGGGTGAGAACCTCTTTCCCTCAGCCAGGGCATTGAAAATGGGTCGTGAATGGGTATTCCAGCATGACAATGACCCAAAGCACATAGCCAAGGCAACAAAGGAGTGGCTCAAAAAGAACCACATTAAGGTCCTGGAGTGTCCTAGCCAGTCTCCAGACCTTAATCCCATAGAAAATATGGGGAGGGAGCTAAAGGTTCGAGATACCAAACGTTAGCCTCAAAACCTTAATGACTTGGAGAGGATCTGCAAAGAGGAGTAGGACAAAATCCCTCCTGAGATGTGTACAAACCTGGTGGCCAACTACAAGAAACGTCTGACCTCTGTGATTGCCAACAAGGGTTTTGCCACCAAGTACTAAGTCATGTTTTGCGAAGGGGTCAAATACTTATTTCACTCATTAAAATGCAAATCAGTTTATAACTTTTTTGAAATGCATTTTTCTGGATATTTATGTTGTTATTCTGTCTCTCACTGTTAAAATAAACCTATCATTAAAATTATAGACTGATCATTTCTTTGTCAGTGGGCAAACGTACAAAATCAGCAGGGGATCAAATTCTTTTTTCTCTCACTGTATGTGACAGCAAGATCCCCTGGTAAAAAAATACAACAGGAGCACCAGACCAAATGGTGAAAGAGTACAGTAGCTTAATGATTTATTATATGATCACATAAAAAAAATCCAATGTGCTTCAGAGCTCAAAACACCCCCCTCTTTTACAGGGCTTAAATATTGCATAGAAGCTTGCAATTAATGCAGCCTGGTGCTTCTGTGTCTTTAAACCAGTGTTTCTCAACTTGTTTTCAGTCAAGGCACCATTTAAAATTATGGACAGTCTTAAGGCACTCCATTCTAAAAAAAATATTCTAAGACCCCTTTCACACTGGAGCATTTTTTAGGCGCTTTTGCGCTAAAAATAGCGCCCTTATATCACCTGAAAAACACCCCCCCCATCCACTCGAGCGTGAAAGCCCGAGTGCATATCTTTTATTATATCTTTTCATGTGACAACACTGAAGAAATTATACTTTGCTACAATGTAAAGTAGTGAGTATACCTAAAAAAAATA
>BLSH010191431.1:844779-856033 GCA_018402905.1 Glandirana rugosa
ACCTCTTTTACTTAGAGGAATTACCCCCGTGTCTGTCGTCAGACCTGTAGAACGGTTTCGTTGGATAACTGGTGGTTAGACCTTGAGTATAGTACCGCCTATAAAGAAGTCACGTATCTTCATGTCACAGAGGACTGTATAAACACGAGTTCTCACATTCGGGTCAAATTTTCGACCCCGACGGCACTTAAGCGAACCTTTAGGCTGATTATTTTAACTACATGACATGTTGTGTAGTAAACAACTAGACACC
Source organism: Glandirana rugosa (assembly GCA_018402905.1). Taxonomy (NCBI): domain Eukaryota; kingdom Metazoa; phylum Chordata; class Amphibia; order Anura; family Ranidae; genus Glandirana; species Glandirana rugosa. Next base: position 845,033 of record BLSH010191431.1, read on the forward strand.
TACGGGTTACAAAAGTTTCTGGTGCGTATAAGTTTGTACTCAGGAATTGGTGAAATAAGTTTTTTCAGGGACCGGGAAAGGTATTTTACGTGTCTACACTTGCATTGTGTATCCTTTGGTACAATTTACCTTACATCACACAAAGACGTTCTGTCTTTTACGTGATTTTTGTACGCATGCACACTTGGTCCGGAATTGTCTAAGGCCTGGTTCACACGTACGCATGTTTTTAGTGCATTTTCTGTCTTGCAGAAACACACTACATTCCATTTAACATGGTTTCCTATGTGTTACGTTCACATCTGTGCATTTTATGGAAAGGGCCAGGGACTTTTTTGAATAAAGTGGTTAAGGACTCATGTTTGAATATGCGTGGTCTTTGAAAACATTGGGCATCCACAGATCAACAAATGATGTGTTGTACAGTACATCAATTTTATTAGTCGGATTTCCAAGCGAATTCACGGCAGCCCCAGCTTTTAAACTGGGCTTACACTCTTGAGCACAAATATGTCAGGAGACACTGTACTTCTATGCACTGAAGAAATATCCGCCATGATATGAGTTCCAGATTGGTGGTCAATAGGTTGCTTTGGCAAGATGTCCAGACTGCTGTCTGTGCCCCCATTAAGGAGATTCATTTTCTCCATTTGTCCTGTTTACCATTATCATTGAAAGTGGAAGTAAAAAAAAAAAATCACAAATTTTGGGTTGTCCCCAGAAAAGTATTAGAGGCTAAATCATCCAATGGGGACACTAGTTCTGGTGACCTGGGGGTCCCAAAGGAATTCCATTAATTTGCATGGATTTCCACTTCCTGTTTGGCTCTGGAACCGGAAGTGAAGGGAAAACTCCGCAATGGGGCACAGATGGCAAAAAAAATAAATATATATAAATGAAATGGGTTATAACCCTCCCTTGCTCTATCCAAAATAAAAATAAAACGTTTTGCCTATAGTTCAACTTTAAAGCTCAGTTCAAGGTTTCCTGCCCCCCCATCACCTTGATCTTTTACAACATTTGTATATACATGCATTTTTTCCATCGGTCTTTGTTTCCTAAACACGTTGCCATGGTTTCTCTTCCTAATCTTCTTCATCTTGTGGTGTAGTGTCCTGAATGCTGCCGAGAGCAGCCCCAAATAATGATGGGGTGCTGTTTTCTGAGGAATCCTCCTGTAAGCCTGGCTGGATGACATACTCTACCCGGAGGGGGCATGTCCTTGATTCCCTGAGCAGGAAGTGGGCTGAATGACTTTGGCCAGAATTGTGGCAAGAGCGTTTTTTTTTTTTTTTTCAATTTAACAAGGCCTGGGCATCATATTTCTCCATTTTCATTTAAACATTGAGATGGGCTTCAAGCTTTTTACCCCGTGCGCACCTCTTTCAAAGCATAAAGCAGTTCACTCACCCAAATTCAATCTTTATGAAAGAACCATATTGTCTTTATAGGCAATGATATGACAATGAAATTGTTGAGAAGAAACAAAAGTACAGAGGTATCTGGAAGACATTGAGAGTCCTTTCCCCTCTAAGCTGCTTCTGCTCACTGCCACTTGAACACCGGGTGATGGACATGAAAGTGAGCCATCGATGCTCATGAACCTGATCCAGGAAAGACAGACTGCTGCACACCGGTAAAGGTCACTGAAGTCTGCGTTTATTGTATAGAACCACCATAAGCATTGCGATAATAGTCCCTACCCCAGGACCACTTCCGCTAATGTATTTTACCCAATAGGGCTTAGTTGCAGAGATCCCCACATGAGGGACAGTTGGAAGCTACACTATATTACCAAAAATATTGGGACACCTGCCTTTACACGCACATGAATTTTAATGGCATCCCAGTCTTAGTTTATAGGGTTCAATATTGAGTTGGCCCACCCTTTGCAACTATAACAGCTTCAACTCTTCTGGGAAGGCTGTCCACAAGGTTTAGGAGTGTCTATGCACTGGTCCAATTCATTTGGTGGAATGGGGAATATGGTGTGGAGTTGTTTTTCAGGTGTTGGGCTTGGCCCCTTAGTTCCAGTGAAGGGAGCGCTTAAGGCATCAGCATAACAAGACATTTTGGACAATTTCATGCCCCCAACTTTGTGGGAACAGTTTGGGGATGGTCCCTTCCTGTTCCAACATGACTGCGCACCAGTGCACAAAGCAAGGTCCATAAAGACATGACTGAGCGAGTTTGGGGTGGAGGAACTTAACTGGCCTGACCTCAACCCGATAGAACACCTTTGGGATGAATTAGAGCGGATACTGCGAACCAGGCCTTCTTGTCCATATCAGTAAAAATGCAAGAAAATAAAAGGAATTACTTGCAAAGCCAAAAGGTCTTCCGTAATAGAAAACAGCAAAAAGTACCAAAACTCCAAGACTAGGCGGATGCTGCCCTCCTTGGATGGGGTAATCTGATAGAAACTAGAGAACAAAAAGTAAGGCACGCACACCTAGTGCATTACCAGAGACATTTAATAGTATAAACACAAGTTTAAAAGTGGGTACTCAGAGTGGCAACTCTCAAAAAGCCATACAGCAATACAATGTTACAGGTGAAAACACAGCAGGGGGTAATGGATCAAAGCTGACGGATTTCGGGGGCAAACCCCCTTCCTCAGAGCTGAGCTGCCTCTGGTGGCTAGGTGTGTGCGTCCATATCAGTGCCTGACCTCACAAATGCGCTTCAGCAAAAATGAACAAACATTCCCATAGACACACTCCTAAACCTTGTGGACAGCCTTCCCAGAAGAGTTGAAAGTGTTATAGCTGCAAAGGGTGGGCCAACTCAATATTGAACCCTGGGGACTAAGACTGGGATGCCAATAAAGTTCATGTGCGTGTAAAGGCAGGTGTCCCAATATTTTTGGTAATATAGCGTAGGTCTTTCCCTGTAATTATATACTGAGAAAGGAACAGTTCCCAACTGTCCTTCATTTGGAGGGACTGTCCATCTTTTGGAATCAAATCCCTCTGTATTTCGTTCCTCCTCAGTTGTCCCTATTTTTTGTGTGATGTATAGCTCTACAAAAATGTACTTTTTAACTAAAAGTGTTAGATTGCACTAAACCTTTCATTCAACCTTTACATTTTTTGATTTGTTATTTTCAAAAAACAGGATAAAGAAAAGCATAGTGGTAAATCAAAAATACTTTAGGGTTTAACAAATAATTTTTCAAATAAATTCTCCATGGTCCAAATAACTGGAGATGTGTCCTTTGCCTACATATTTTGTGTTGAAAGGTATTCCTTACTCTATCTCATAAATTTGTAAGGAATGAGAAAGCTATCATGGTCTAACCAAGATAATAGATCACTATCCCATTATGGGATGGGGTGTCCCTGACCAATGTTATCACTTAGCTGCCATAAAGAAAAATGTGGTCAAAACACCAGAGATCTCCTTTGCCTTTGGTGCCTATATTTAAAAAGAGGTCAAAGTCTTTACCAAGTAACTACAGACTAGTTAAGCTTCGTACACACGATGCGACAGTCGTACGACCGTACGGACCAAATCGTATGTTGGATTATGTAACTTGCGTACTGACATGCACCACACGACCTTACGACCAAGCTGAACGTAGTGACGTGTTATGAACGTATAATGAGAAAGTTCAGGTGCATGTCATTAGCGTGCTTTGCACAGTTCAACTTGTTGGACCTACTTCTCTGTACACACGATATAATAGCCGTACGAGCACTTGTTGGTACTACCAAAGTTTTATAGTTTGCTAATACAACTTCTGTTGTACTACCGTCGCACGTAGGCTGTTCTAATCATGCGTACTAACGGTCGGATGATCATACAATGAGCGGTCGTACTACCGTTTGCATATGACCGTCGAACCGTGTGTACGGTTTAATTGTAGGCTCTTCGAGCCACACTTAATACATTTGTGTATTCATTTATATATTTAAAATAACTTGGTTAAACCTATGAACCCTCAATGTCCCCTTAACTATATACTTCTGTGGCGTTGCCCTAAGCTACACCTATACTGGTCGAGAGTTGTCAATACCATTAATAGTGTGTTTCAAGTAAATTTTCAGCTGGATCCCAAGCCCTATGTGTTGGGTATCCTGGATGACCTTCCCATAGAGGACAATCATAAACAAGCTATAGCCAGGGCTCTCTTCCAGGCACGTAAGCTTATCCTCAGACATTGGAAGGCAATAGACCCTCCTACCCTACGAGAATGGATTAACCAATTGGGGGATACCCTAAGGTTGGAAAAATACATCTTTCAGCACTGGGATCACCAGTGTAATACCATAAGGCACTCCAGGCCTTTCCCCAGTTGACTTGATCTTGGATAGACTAATACTTTAACCTAGAAGTGGACTGTACCCGCGATGTATACCAATTAGGCAGTGGGTGAACATACTGTTTTGTTGAAGGGTGCATGGGGGGGGGGGGGGCAGAGCTACAATGTAATTATTGGTTAACATGGTGGACTATGATTGTATAACTGTCAGACAATATTCTATCTGGATCCAATGTGCTGGATTGTTTGTGTTTTTGTTGATCTCAAATATCTTTTGAGAAAAAAAAAAAGCATATTGTGGTAAGGGACCCAGCTATGCTTTCCAACAGAGGTGCCTGAATCACAAGGCTTCCTAAATGGAATTACGTATTGTTTGGCAGGCAAATGAGTTCACACATATGTATTCCAAATGTCAATTCAGTTGTTTGCCTACAGATCTGATCTTTTAGCTTTTAGATTTGACATACAGACTGATTTAACGTGCCCCAGAAATATAGTCATTCCTCCCTCTCTCTTTATAGACAATACTTTACAAGCAAGACCAATCTATCATTTTGCATTAACGAAGAACACAAGGCCGCAAGGGTGATTTAAAAGAGAAAAAAAAAGCTCTTTGCTGCTAAAAGGATAAGCGACACTTTGCAGAAACGATAGTGTGAGCCTTTTTTCGATTGGCCCACCTCCCCTCCTCGACTATAAAAATGGCAACGGATAGCAGGTAATGGACGCGCCACTACGGCGCCCAAGTGCCATCCTAATGGCTGCATGCATATGGAAGTCAGCCATAGTGGGTCGTAGTAATATCTGGCCCCCTGCCCCACCCTTGATAAAAGCTTAAGAGTCCTAATGATGGATTTCTATAATTCATTACAGTATGGGTATACCACAGGGGAACATTGCTAAGCTGTACTTACAGATAGAGTTAAGAGATCGCATCCGCCTGCAAATTCTTAGGCATTTATGGTTTTGGCACAGCTCACAATGCTCAGTCCTCAATTATAGGACACCTCAGAGTTCATTATTGCTCAATTACTCCCTCTCAACCATGCCAAATGTGATTCTGGCACAGAGCTCCGAAGATAAATTAGAAGGAAATGTTTGCTGTAATTCTCCACTCTCAATTCCCATCCCAGTACTCAGCGTTAAAGCCTGTCTCAGCATCTCCTGGGCTGTCACTCTGACTATAGGCTGCTCTTCCCATCTTCCACCTGTGCATCTCGTCTCTGGCCGGAGGGCCCATGTGTGTGTATCATTATCCCCACCAGATAGGGAACAGATGGGCGCATTTTGGCTTCATCTGTAGAGGGAATTTGTCCCAAAAAATGCAATTTAACATGCAAAAGTTAACTCATTAGATAAAAGAACCTGTTACTGTAGACTTGGGATCATGCAATTCTGAATTTATAGGGGGGTGTGTGGAAAATTTGAAGAGCTATCTTTGGTGTCCACGTCCCTGGCTCTATGTAGTCCTCTGAGTTATAAAATATAGACAAGTCCAAAAAGAAAAGATTACTTCATCCAACCTCTAAATCAAGGATTGTCTTCCTGGATTTGCTTGTGAAAAAAGGAGCCAAATTGTGTTTCTTCTTCTGCTGTTGAATACTCAGTAAGGCTTCTTTCACATTAGAGGTACTACCAGGAGTGGCCGATCCATAAGGGGCGCAGGGATGCCACCCCCCGTTTGCATGCGGGGCGCCGGACTGTTCCTATGTGTTTTTTTCACAAGCACATGATTAGAGCCCGAGGCTCTAATTGTCTTGAAAATAGGTTGGGCTCGGGGCGCAGCCACCCACTTGTGAAACTAGCAAATCATTATTTGCTATTGGTTTCCGGCTTTTCCTCTCGGCCAATCAGGAGGCATATCTTAAGAAGACTGGGACTGTAAGCCGTGGCGTCGTGACCCTGGAGGGGTGAGTGCGGACCTTGTTTGCCGTGTCCCCATAAAAGTTTAGCACCAGCCGCCACTGGGTGCTACCATACACCCTCTGAGAAGTGATGTCTAGCAGGGATTGACAAGCGCTCAGGAGGCGTACTGCCATTTTTTTTTTAAACGTTTATTTTTAAACTGCGGAAAAAGATAATTGTACATTGCACGATTGTGCCACAATGCCAAGCTGGTTGCCATGTGTCCCCATTAAACTCAATGGGCAAGTTTGACAGGTGGCCAAATTCTGCACCTTGTGTTAAAAATGCTGTGGTCGAGAAGCAAAGCATAGAAGCGATAGAATGCGCACAGCGCTGTCTGGCTGTAATGTTACAATGTGGGTGGGTGGGTGGCTGAGGAAGCGGGCATTAAAACTGCAGCTCAGCAACCTGTTTTTACATCTGTCTGTCTGCAAGAGCCCCTATGGCATGCCGAATGCAAGTAATTTAACCGATTCCCAAATTCATATAGCACCAACAAATTACGCAGTATACCGACATTAGCCCCTGTCCTCGTATGAACATAGGCTGGCCATAGATGGTATGAATCTCGGCTGGTTCAGTAGGGACCAGCTGAGATTCGAACCATGTATGGGCAGGCTGAGTGTACCCAAGTTGATTAATCGATCGATCAACTTTGGTACAACCAGACTGACAGATTTTACGTACTGTAGGGCAGTGGTTCTCAACCTCAGTCCTCAGGTACCCCCAACAGGACATGTTTGCAGGTTTTCCTTTATCTTGCACAGGTGCTTTAAATCAGAATCAATGGCTTGGTAATTTGGACAACTATTTTATCTAAGAGAAGTTCCCAAAACATGGCCTGTTGGGGGCACTTGAGGACCGAGGTTGAGAACCACTGCTGTAGGGGATCAGACTGAAGGCAGGGACCAACTCACAGTTTCTTAATCACAAGTGGCATTTTTTATTCACAAAACAGAAGCTAAAAGGTACCTTGCCATGAATCATAAGCAAATAAATATTTGCTCTACTGAGTCTTACTGTGTCTGTAGTCCAACAAAGTCCTTGCTTTAAGGTAAGTGTCCTTTATCAAACAAATAATTGTATCCACGTTCAGGGATAAGCAGCCATGCTCCAGTTGCCTCCTCACATAGAGATACACACTCTCTCTAGGAGAGCTAGGACCAGCTGCCTTAATCAAGACCTAGAATGAAAACCTCAAAATGCGGTCCATGGAATTGGAAGTCTGTCCCACCCAGAGCTCTATCAGACACCCAGCCCAAGAACGGAATTTACTAAAATAGGGTAAATAACTATTTTTCATTACCATGAAGTCTTTGCTGATATTACCTTAGATTGCAAATCTAAGAATCCCTGGAGGAACATATATCCCATCAATAACTTTTCCTGCCATTTGAACTTTTGCACCCCCTACAATTCGATTATCGCTACCGACTGGTATAGCTGCTACCAATAATCACTGTCTTGTTACAACATGCATGGCTCCCCTCACCAGAATACAAAGGCTCAGCAAGAGAAATCTTTTATCATCTTTAATATGTTAAATTGGCATTAAACCAAAAATGCATCTCACAGATCGCTAGATGTGATGGCTGCAAGCATAATTCTCTTTTTTTCCCCTCTGTTTTCCACTGGTGATCTGACCATTAACACACCTCTGGATCCAACTCCGGATGAAAGAGCACAGGAGGCAAAGCAGACAGTAACATTGTCCATCTGGGGAGGAGTGGAAATTTAAAATGTACCAGCAGGTTTTGGACCAATAGCAAATTCAAGCCAAACTCCAACTTCAATCATTTATAGGCAAACTGTTTTTTCTTTTGGCACAAAGTTTTACATTGAATAAACAAAAGTTGATCATTTTAATCACTCATCAGTTTTATGCCCCTTTCACATGGGCGATCTGATCTGGTCCACCTGTCAGTGTTTGGACCCGTCGGTCTCTTCTATGGAGTGGCAGATGTCAGTTTACACCCACCGCCATCCGATTCAAACCTGTCTGCCAAAAACAGACGACTGGTGGTCATATTCCCCATCCATCCAGCAGACCGGGTGGAATCGGTCAGGCAAAATCCAGTGACGAGAGAGCAGGGCCGAGTCTGTCTCAGGAGCGAGCCCACAAGTGCCCCCATAGAAAAAGTGGCTTTCTATGGGGGCATTCGGCGGGTGGGGAGGAGCCAGGAGTGCTGGTGGGGGACCTGAGAAGAGGAGGATCTTGGCTGCCCTGTGCAAAACCACGGCGCAGTTTGACAGGTCGGAGTCTATTGCTGGCAATAGGAGGGTCCTAATCAGTGCGGCGCTGCACCGTTTTTCAAAAGTAGTTCCTGCACTACTTTTGGCGACTTCTGGGGTGATTTCAATAGACATCTCTGCATTAATGTCTTTCAAGTTGCCCCCGAAGTCATGCAGCTTTGAAATTGTGTTCAGATGAACTCACACAATTTCAAAGCCGTATTCAGTGTGAACGAGGGCTCAGACTGGAAGGCGAATTGCTCCCTCTAAATCTTGGCATAGAGCTAGGGCTTTGTAAATGGTTGCCGGGAATGGAAATTAAGGTGCAAGGAAAAAAAGAGCTAAAATCTGATTTGTAGCTATAGGGAGAACAGACACTTTCCTCTCCCCAAGTGTTTATCCATGATGCCCATTACTGGCTGACAGACACTGACAACCTGCATTAGAAGCTGGGTAAGTGCAGAACAGGGGAGTCTTTAGATCTCCTGTAATATTGATAAGAACTGTAAATGGCTGGAATGACCCCCCACCACCACCTAATGCTCTTATAATGGAAGTTATTATAGGCAGCAGACCAGACTCATGCTCTCTCCCCATAGCCCATTTATTAGTGACAGCTAGCATCATGTCAAGTTGAAAAGAGAGATATACAGAATGTAAGTAAGGTTTTAAAAGGTAGCATATAGCTGAGCTGGCCTCTTGTGGTCTATGATGTCACCTTAGGCACACACAACATGTATTTCTACCATTCAGCCAAGTTTGAGAGCTCCCCTCCCTATATGTTTGTTATATGGTCCTGATCACACAGCATACCTAAAAATAATAATAGTCTGACCTCTCCAGGTTTATATAGATATAATAGGTCTCAATAGGCAGCTTGTAATATTCAGAGTAAGGCCGGCCATAAACACCTCAAATCTCTGCGGGTTCAGCAGGAACCTGGTCGAGATTTGAACCATTAATGGGCAGGCTGAATGCACCAAGTTGATCGGATGCTCTCGCGATTATCGCTAGCGGCTGCTATAGCCTCTAGCGATAATTACTGCATTCTCCAGCCGGGGACGGCTTTCCCCCACCCTACCCCGCCGGGAGCAGACAATTGCTGATTCCCTCCTCAGCACTGACTGTGTTGATGCGGGAATCATGCAAATTTATTTCCTGCAAACCATGGTTGCAGGAAAGAAATTTGCAACTTGTATGGCATGCCTAACTTACAAGGGATCAGCGGTGGGCAGTCCATTAGTGGCGCACGGGCGCAGCCCCCGTCTGTCCCCCTTTTCTACATGCAGGACGCCGGACACATGGATTCCAATGGGGGGGGGGGTTAAAGCACCTGATTAGAGCCAGGGGTTCTAATAGGCTTAAAAAAATGGTGGGCTCGGAACGCAGTACTACTCGATCCCACCCACTTGTGTCCCAATAGTGAATATTCACTATCGCCACACTGATCCTCTTCCCCGCCAATCAGGAAGCAGGTCTTGAGACCCGTCATCCAATTGGCCGAAAGTACAGGCCATCCTATTTGATGCCTAGGAGGAGGAGGGAGGAGCTGCATGGCGGAAGCTTCCGTGATGCAGAAGAAGGGAAGAGGACACAGGAGCCCGCATACCCACCTGCCTGCAACCTAAATGGGGTAAGTACCGGGGGTTGTGTGCCGCCGACCAATCAACTGGGGTGGGGGGGCTGTTTGCTGCCCCCCCCTCCACCAAAAAAAAACCACCACTAGCCACCACTGCAAGGAACAGATTGCTATAACATATACCATGCAATGTACCACCTTGAGATCTTTATCCCTCTATTGGGACAATCCGTATGCATATATAGTTTATAACTGATGAGGATTTGCCCACACAGTGCAGACAGGGCTAATTATGGCAAACAACTCCCCAGACCCCTTTATAAATATTTCATAGGGTCTGGACATTTCAGAAAAGAGCAAGTACAAAGGTAAGAAGACTTTTTGTATTAAATATTTAAAGGATAAGTTCACCTTCTCGGGCAGAATTTCAGTTTTCATAATAAATTGAAGTGTTTTCCAATGCCGTTTCTGGCCCAGTCATCACAATATGCTTTGCTCTCACTTACCTCATTCCCATGATATTTAGAATCTTGCCAGTCTTTTTGTATCTTTAGATGGATTTTTAGATTTCATTACTTCCTGTAGGTCATCTCCCAGAAGCAGGGCTGGCCCTACCATGGGTCCCAGTGGGTCCATTGGACCCAGTCAGCATTTTGAGAGGGGCAGCAAATTGAACCACGGCCGCCTCTCCTTCTCTTCTGTTTACCCAGCAAATTGACGACCCAAGATTTTTTTTTTTCCAGTTTTGTGTGTCATGAAGACGCCTGCCCCTATACTGCCCTAGGCCACCCCTACACTGCCCTAGCCTGTCTGTATAATACCCTAGCCTGACTATATACTACACTAGTCTGCCCCTATACTACCCAGCCTGCCCCTATACTGCTCTAGCCTGTCTATATACTACCCTAGTCTACCCCTTGATATTGAACATAATGGTATGTCATATCATTTTGCATCTAGACAAGGTGCTGTTTTGGTGGGATGTCCTTCATTACTTTAGATTTTTAGGTAGATTTCTATG
>BLSH010191431.1:892413-904636 GCA_018402905.1 Glandirana rugosa
GGGGGGGAGGGGATCTTTCCAAGTTTACACCGTCGCCTCCCCCCACCCCCTTTCGTTTGTTCACCTCGAAGGGGAAAAAACCCACCACGAGGCGAAATTGGCCATACGGTTTTCCGAAGATCCTAATGGGCTTTACCATCCACCCGACGACGGACGTAATATTTGGTCTCCGGATACGCCTATCCGGTACGAGGGTATTTCGAGTTCCGTTTTACGTGTGAGTTTGTAATCTTCCGATACTTTAGACGGACCGACCTTTGGTCTGCTATTTTGATGAATCCCGACATTACATATATTTGAGACCTTAGTAACTTCTACTCTGGTCAGAACCAAAAGCTCCACTTGTTTGCTTTCCCCCACCCCCCTCCGCTGCCACATTTGAACCTTTCTAGGGGTGGGGGGGGGGGGGGGAGCAGATACCCATCAAAAGCAGGTACCCACTCCCACTTGTGGGTGAGATTGCCGCAATTGTTGTGCGGCGATCTACGAAAGGGTTGCTTAACCCTCGTCTTCCACATTACAGGGCATTGCTTCACAATTCTTTGTTGAGATTGCTGTGAAATGAGTAACCCAAATCTCGCAAGAAGATAATCCAGCCCAGTATAGGAAGGTCTTCTTGCAAGGTTTAGCACCCTCATTGTCCCCCAGGATCTTGCTGGAAGAAGCATACTACCCTTACCTAGGTACCCTGGGTGGAGGACAAAAGGTAAAATATTTACATAACATTTATTCTTTACAGGTATTTTTTTTTCCCTGAAAGGGTTTGTTGTCCCAACCCTTAATATTCCAGATATGTGGCTGCTGTACCATGTACTTGTATGAGGAAGTATCCTGTTCTCTTTGTATTGCTTCCTTTGTGTGAAATCCCTGGTGTTCTTGCCAGTTCCCTTGATTTCCTATTAAAAACTGACCACACTAAGCTGGAGAGCACACCATGGTCAGTTCTCTAGCTATGCCGGAAACTAAGCCTGCTCTTCTCCAATGATCAGACTTGCCCTGCAGAGCCATTCACTGGGAAGCTCAGTGTGCGGCAGCTCCCCCCCCCCAGGCTCCTTTGCAGCTGAGAGCAGAGGGTGTGACCACTTATTGAAAAAAAAGGGGAAGGGTATTTTTAATCTTTATATATATATATCAATAAACACCAGAGATAAAAGAAATATATAGAAAACGCGCCCCTTAACTCGATCTCTGCTCAGCGATGAGGTATGCACTATCCCTAAAAAATATAGCAGCTGCTAGAAAAAAATAAGAATAACAAACAAATAGAAACAAGGCAACATTTAAATCTGTAGCAGCGCTCTATAAATGTCCCCACAGTTCAGTTCATAGTGTGATCCTCAGAGATAGATGTCTGTATATTAAACAGTGCACCTTCCACCACCACACGAGCACCACGTGGAGAAATGATGGTTCCCCTCTGGGGTACACACTTACCAGATGTAGGCAAGTAGTGGGCTTCAAAAACACAGAAACTTTGTCTAAGTTCTGGATGACGTATAAAGGTATTAGACTTTATTTAAACGGCCCGCTCCTCCAGATGGATCGCTCTAACCACGTCTCCTCATTCATATGATGTAAATAAGAAAAGTAGAGGGTACATAGCGTAAAACCGTTAACCTTTATTCTGCCCCACAGGCTAAAAACCCTTTAGAAATACACTCACAATCTCATTAACTAGAACACACAGTGTAATCATGTAAGGGCGTCCTCTGTTGAAGTCGGAAGTGATGAAATGCATCAGGGCGGGGCCTAGCGACGTATTGACACTGGATGGTTACCTGCTTGCCGGGGAGGAGACGACGTGCGGCTGATCGGGCTGGTTCCCTGGGTCATACGTGGACGCTCACTCCTGGAAGCGGTGATTTACACGATCACACTATGAACTGAACTGTGCGGACATTTATAGAGCGCTGCTACAGATTCAAATGTTGCCTTGTTTGTATATATATACATATACACACACACACACACACACACACACACATATACACAAAAAAGTTTTGCCTTTCATTTCTATTTTAAACAAAGTGTTTTACAGGGTGATCGTTTACAATCAATTTAAGCATGGTGATTGTAACAGGAGGAAGGGGGCCCTGGCCAGTAACTTTTTCTTGTAAATATATAAAAATAAATAAATATATATATATATATATACATACATACATACATACATACATACATACATACACACACACACATACCCTGAAGAAATGTAATAGCAAGCTGAGAAACAAACTTTAAAGCGCAATTCCACACACCGTCTGCACATGTGACTTTTAAGCATTTTTGTATACTCCCCCCCCCCCCCCCCCCCCCGACATCTACTGGTCGGTCACGTGATACACATGGTCCTGTACCGCAGGACTCTGGGATGACAACTCACTCCAAGGAATGTGTCCATGAGGTCCTGTATTCCCGGGAAGGGAGTTGAATGATGCAGGAAGACGACCGGTGCTGGATCACAAATGGGCGAGTCTTTTGGGAAGAGTGCCAGAGAGGAGGCGCATATTGCAGCCAGAAGCACCATTTTTTTTTTTTTAATTTAAAAAAAATCGACAAAATGTATTTTTAAAAAGACAAATGTTGGGCTTAATCAATTCAAATAAAGTTGATCCCAAAATATTTGTCTTTAACCACTTAAGAAACGCCCCGTGTACATGTACTGAGGCAGGGAAGCCCTTAAGTGCAAAATCACGTACCTGTACATGATTTCTGTTGTGGGCTGTGGGGCATGCACACGAGCTGCCAGAGCCACGCGCCCGCTGTAACTAGACAGCACGAGCCAAAGAGCGGGTCCGGTGGCTGCCGGGAACCACAGAATGTTCTGGAGGGGCAGAACGGTGGACTGCCTATGTAAACAAGGCAGACAGCCATTCTGTCAGAGGAAAAGAGAGATCTTGACTTCCTGCTAATCAAGACGACAGATCTTTCTCTTCCTCCAGTTAAGCCACCCCCCACTTGATGTTCGCCGGCTACCGCCGATCATTAGGCAGAGAGCCAGAATGGTGATCTGCCTATGTTAACAAGGCAGATCGCGTTCTGTCAGTAAGGATGGCATTGTGATCCTGTGTTGCTGCAAAGCAGGGACATGGATCAATGCCTTCTCATACTAAAAGCACCCCCTACACCTTACACCAAGGCTAGGCACAGAGTTAACCCTTTGGTCGCTCCTGGTGTAAACCCCTTCCCTGCCAGTGCATTTTTTTAGCATTGATCATTTTATTAGTGTCACTGGTCCCCAAAAAGTGTTCAATTTTTCGCAGTACTGCTAAAAAACACTGATCGCCGCCATTACTAGTTAAAAAGGTCCCTAAATCTATCCCATAGTTAGACGTGATAACTTTTGCGCAAACCAGTGTTTAAAGATTCAAATGAAAAAGATGGGATTTTTATGGTACCAACGACAGAAGACAGCAATATTGATATAAAATATATATATTTTATTGATACATACATTTTAAAATTGAAGGAAGAGATCTTCCTGAGTGATGATACATTACAGTAGCCTTTTTTAACCTTTTCAACACTTGAACCCTTGAAATAATTCTTTGGTCTCGGCGAACCCCTGCTTAAAATTAAAAATCTACAACACATGATACATAAGTGTGATTGTCAGTAGGAAGAATGCTCCTTACACTTGTGGTCATTGGGAAGCCACTTACAAATAGCTAAAAAGATCAATGATCTCATTGGGAATTTATCTGAGAGGTAAAAATTGCTCATTGCTCGAGGAACCCCTAGCAACCTCTGGAGGAACCCTAGGGTTCCACGGAACTCTGGTTAAGAAACCCTGCATTACACTATTACTACGTTGCAAAAGCAGGTTTTGTACAAACACAGCGGAACTTTGCCTAGATGCCTGGAAGTTCTACATGTTTCGTAAAGAGCTTTGTCAGGAACTGTCAAACAGTTAATAGTACAACAATGTAATTGAAACAGTTAGAATGCACACGATTTTTTCATTATTTAAATTAGATGGTGAGATAATATTCATAAATAACTAGCCTGCATATATGTCAAACAGTGACATATATCCAGGCTATTTCTTTATTATCTCACCATCTAATTTAAATAATGAAAATATCGTGTTGTTGTGTATTCTAAGTGCTTCAATTACATTTTGTACTATTAACTGTTTCTTTGTATTTGTTTAGAATCTTTGTATACAGTTCCTGACAAAGCTCTTTTCCAAACATGTAGAACTTACATTTACATTTCTTGTAATAAAAGTGATCAAAATTTTTTTTTAAAAAAAGTGTAAAAATTTATCAAAAAAAAAAAAAAAAACACAAAACAGTAAAATAAAATTAGAAAAAAATAAATAAAATGTAAAGCGCCCTGTCCCGCTGAGCTTGTGCGCAGAAGCGAACGCATACGCAAATTACACCTGTATATGAAAGCAGTGTTTAAACCACACGTGTGCGGTATCACCGCAATCAGAGCGAGAGCAATAATTGTAGCACTAGACCTCCTCTGTAACCCAAAACTGGTAGGGATTTTTAAATGTTGTTGATGGAGATTTTTAAGTGACAAAGTTTGTCACCATTCCACTAGCGGGCACAATTTTGAAGCATGACATGTTGGGTATCAATTTACTTGGTGAAACATTATCTTACAGAATATGTAAAACAATTGGGTCAACTTTACGGTTCTCTTATTTTTTTTTTTAACTCAAAAAAGCTTTTTTTTCCCCCAAAAATATTGCGCATGTAGCACAGCTGCGCAAATATGGTGCTACAAAAAGTATCGCAACAACCGCCATTTTATTCTCTAGGGTGTTAGAAAAAAATATATAATGTTTAGGGGTTTTAAAGCGGTAGTAAACGCTTAAGTACAAATTTTACCTACAGGTAAGCCTATAATAAGGCTTACCTGTAGGTAAAATGAATATCTCCTAAACCTACATGGTTTAGGAGATATCAGCAGCTGCATGCAGGGCGAATGTTAGCGGCGCATGCGCTCCGATGATCCGGTGGAGGCAGCTGGAAAATCAGAGCTGGCTGCTGGAACAAAGAGCTCCCGCGCGCATGGGAGTGAAGTCGCGCGGCTCTGGCCAATCACAGCGCCGAAGCCACGTACCCGTAAGGAATAAGAGGACCATCATGTTCGCTCCCTCAGCGCTGACCATGTCGGGCGGTGGGGGCCTCGTTCTAAGGTAAGTATTTCATAATGTGTTAGTATGCTATGCATACTAACAAATTATGCTATTGCCTTGCAGAATTTTTTTTTTTTAGGCGAGTTTACTACCGCTTGAAGTAATTTTATACCAAAAAACCCCCCCGATTTTAACTCGTTAACACCAAGTCCAAAAATAGGCCCATTATTGAAATGGTTAAAGAACCAATGGACATCTTTGACAACAATAGAAAAGCCTCTAAGAAAGAAAAAGCAAACTTGTTATTTTTCGGTGCACTTGGCTTATCAGTTTACCCCTATATGGTGTACACGATGCTTCTATTTGCAGAACACCAGAAGGCAGCATCTATTGTATGAAAGATCATTCTTGTCCTATCCTTGGCACCTTCATTATAATACAAATTCACTCATTTTGGACATACCTGGTAAACAAGTGGTAAAAGAAAAACACTGGGTTTACGTGCACATGTTTTGACAGCAGCTTTTTTTTTCTCTATACTGGTCACACCATTGGATTATTTATCCATGTAACCAACTGCTGTTTTTCACGCCAATTTTAGTATGGGCTATTGCACCAATCTCCTGGTATTCAGTGGTGTTGTCCCAATTTGTCCCTGTAGTCTGGGAGCCTTTGAATGGAGTCCCCCCTCCTCCCTGGCTGCTCCTATTTACAGGAACAGTAAGGAAAGGAGGTGAGAGAGGGGCCCCCCAGCTGGGTGGCAAATTGTAAAGCAATTAATCAAGGCAGTTAAAAGGCAGAGTGGACAGGCTGAGGCTGTGAGCCCCTGCCTGCCACTGACACACACTGTTTATCATGGAAATGTGACTGGGCTAGGGGAGGGGGGTGAAGGCTGCTCTCAAATGCTGGCCGAGCATCTTTATGGAGAGTACTTCCGCTGGGTATGTACTGCCAACCTGGAATAAGTCCGTAGTTAAGAGTTACCCCTTCCTTAACTTTAGTACGTTCTGTCTTAGTGTCTCCTAAACAAAGACGTCAGCACAGGGTTTACAGCTAACCTGATGTATGAAATTATTACAATGCAATTAAAGGGAACGTATAGTCTTTTCAGTGTGTAGTGACCATTCAATTCCCAGAGTAATAACCTCCCTGGCGGTATGATTATTTCCGATTTTTGGTGCTGAAAGCGGTACCATTATTTTGCATGGAAATTTGGTGTTCTATATTGTAGGCCTGTAATTCTTAGAAATAACTCACTTAAATCTGTCCAAACAAGAGTCTAGTAGACATACCGGGTATGATTAAGTATGAAACAAGAAACCATAAATTCTAATATAATAAATATCTATAAATTATCAAAAATAATATAATGGTAATAAAATGTATTCAATAAATGTAATTAAATCAAAAACAGTGAAATTTGCTCATTTGCACAATTGTCGCTGTCGTCACTTTCAGTGTCTGATGATAAATTTCCCCAAAAATCAGTATCACTCAATTCTGCAAATGACTCTTATTTACTATCGCTGTTTACTAGCTGGTCAAAAACCACTTTTGACGTAAAGGGACACTTTTTGGTTGCCATGGACATTCTCAAGTTTCCAGGCAGAAAGAATGGCATATATAATATAAAAGTGCATGCAGGGCACTGGGCAAACCACTAGGGACAAAAGGGATGCGAAATGATTTAATACAGTAATGTTATCTTACAGATTACAGTGTACTGTATGTTTACTGTGTGTTTCACTTTTTGAATTTGCCACCAGGCTCCGCCCCTGTGCGACGCGACGCTCCCAGGGAGCGGAGTCCGGCACACAGAGGCATCGGGCGGAGAACACAGCAGTGGGACATCACTGGATCCAGGGGACAAGGTAAGTAACACTGCCTGGATCCAGCGATGCAATCCCGAGTGTGGCATGGGGTTACCGCTCTTGGTACAGAGCATTCACCCTGAGCCAAACTTGGAAATACCGCCAGGAAGGTTAAGCATAGTACACACTAGTAGTTTTTCTTCGTTCAACCCAGTAGGGTTGAAAAAAAAAAACACAGAAAAAAAAACAAAAAACCTGACAACTCAGGAGGAACTGCTGTACTATCAGACGTTTGTACAGCGATCTCCCCTGCTGTTCTATTGTGTTCTGACAGGGGGCACTCCCCCAGAACACTCCGGTCAGCGCTCTCAACCACTGGCTGAGGACGTTGATCGGCAGACCTTTTTCGGTCACGCCCCTTCGACAGCTGCTGTTGAATCGACTGCAGTACACAAGGGCCTTTGTGTACTAGGCTTCAGAGGAAATAATCATTTTCTAATTAGTTTATTGGATACCTCATTTGTTGTTTGTTCCTTTTTTTTTTTTTTTAATTTTGTGTTTCTATTCAGTCATTGCATTGCTGGTATGGTGATTTTTCTGTGACTATACTTTATTGCAGTTAGTTTATAGCCATAACAATCTAGATTTATGTTGCATTAGGTTTTCTTTTTCCATCTGAACTAGTATGCTCTAGAAGTCTTTGTGCATTTTTTTCCCCTACATGATATTCGTATTTGATTATATGTGATAACTTCACACTGTGTATTTGTAGATCCATGTTCTGTTTGACACAAATGCAGACCACCACCAAATTGGTTAATTATACAAGTTAATTTTTTTTTTTTTTTGGAGCCATGCTTAGGTATAAATATTGTTACTTTTGTTTTATACTAGCTACGACTAAGGCTCTGTTGAGACGCGTCAACACTACTATTTTGTGGTCACTCTACTGTAACCAATAAAGTACTCTTTAAAAGATTAGTGTTGCAGGCTCTCTTCGCGTTTGTATGACTTCAGGGGAAATTACACCGGAGTTGTGCTGTTGGTGGATAATGAGTGACAGGAATCTGGAGCACCATATTAATGTCAAATTTTGTGTGCAACTTCTAAAAGTGCAAGAGAAAAATTTTAGTTCTGTTACATATAACAGGCTTATGGTGAATATTCCATAAAGAAATGCACTGTTTTTGAATGTCACTCCATGGTCGTTTTAAAGAGGGTTGGGAAGAAGTCCAACATGATAAAAGAAGTGGGCAGCCAAAAACACAAAGAATGGATGTCTATGTGGACAGAGAGCAAACCCTCGTTCGCTCAGATTGAAGAATTATGACAGGAGAACTGAACATGAAAAGGGAAACCAGTGAGGCAGATTCTAACAGAGGATTTGGGAATATGAAAATTTTCTGCAAAGATGGTGCCTCAAATCTTGACAAAAGATTGGAAAGAACGTCATCTTTAAATTTCATCCGATCTTTTGAAGAACGCAGAGATGTTTGATCAGGTTATTACATGGCATTTCTAGTATTATCCAGAAACAAAATGCCCGAGCATGCATTGGAAAACAAGGAATTTACCTCGCCCGAAGAAAGCACGCATGTCTTGTCCATGCTGGTGTGTTTTTTTGATCACAAAGGGATAGTTAAGGGAACAGATAGAACATGGTACAACGGTCAACCAATGTTGTTACATGGAAACTCTGAAAAGGTTCAAGGAAGAACTCCGGAGCAAAAGAATGGAACTCTGGCCTGACAAGTGGATTCTCCACCAGGACAATGTTCCTGCACATTATACTTTAGGTGTTTGCGAGTTCCTGGCCCAGAAATCCATTTCTGAAACTTGGCCTACCACCTGATTCCCCTGACTTGGCACCCTGCAACTTTTGGCTGTTTCCAAAATTAAAAAATGAGCCCACAGATTTAAAGCAAAGCTCCGCCCAAAAGGGGAAGCTATGCTTGTTTGCACCCCCTCCGCTGCCACATTTTCCACTTTTCAGGGGTGTGATGGGGTTGGGTAATTGGCTTTGACAGATACCTGCTCCCACTTCCAGGTAAGATCACCGATGTATGACTTTTACAGCCCCTCCTCCTCCCCCCGCTGCCTTCTGGGAAACACACAGGTCCCAGAAGACGGGACCATTCAGAAAGCGCAGTGCGACTCGTGCATGCGAAGTAGGAAACAGGCTGTGGAGCCACATGGCTTTACTTTCCATTCCCCTTACTACAGATTCCGGCACCTAAACCCAAAGCCAATTTTAGAATCACACTGGGGTGCCGATATCGCGGGATCCCTGGACAGGTACGTTTCCTTATATTAAAAGTCAGCAGCTTTTGTATTTGTAGCTGTGGACTTAATTTTTTCTAAAACATTCCAGAGATCCAGCAAGCTGTGACAGCGTTCTGGAAAACGAATTCCAGGAATGTTTCTGGCAGTGGCATAGTGGTCTAAAAGTGCGCAGCGTCAAGGGGATTACTTCCACGGTGACAACAGCCGCTAATGTATAGGGAGAAGCAAACTTTTTTTTTTTTTTCACAGTCCACCCTGGGAATTAAAGTGGAAGTTCAGCCAAATCCTAATGCTAAATCTACTCTCTGCCACATTCTAAGCCTAATCTATCCAGCCCTGTAAAGGAGATCACTATACTTAGCTGTTCTGCAACTGTTCGGTCCGGTCCCACTCTGAGCTGTCAGTGGGGGAGGCGGGTGCAGGAGAGGCAGCCGACAACAGATGCCCCATAGTAACTCTATGGGTGACGTCACTTCCTAGCCATCGTCGGCTGTCTTTCTACACCGCCACTGCTGCTGGAGACTGGACTGGACAGGCTTCAGAAAATGTAAGTATAGTGATTTTTTTCTTTACAGGGTTAGATAGATTAGGTTTAGAATGTGGCTGAGAGTAGTAGGTTTACATTAGATAGGTTTTGGGTGAACTTACACTTTAAATGATCACATTTCGCATACACACCTCCACATTTGCTCATAAACTTCAATGCTTTCTGGCACCGCACAATGGCTGCGCTTTACTGCGGCTTTCCTCTCATACTGCAAGTTTATGGGTTGGCTGTCTTATCACAAGATGAGTTCACAATGTGAGTTCATACCATATGTTCACCTACTTTTACACTTTTTTTTTTTTTAGCAGAAAATACTTTTACACATTTAATACAATATATTGACAAGCATATCAAAAGTTTTACAGTTTCACATCACAATAAAAGCACTTTAAAATGAACCTGTGCTTGGGGGCGTGGCCTGGGCAGCAATGTGAGCGGACGCGAGTGAAGTGAGCTCCGGTCCCTGCACTATCCTTCTATTGAATATCCTGCAAAAAAAAAAAAAAAAAAAAAATCGGCAAAACCTCCAAATACCTCGGTGGAAAACCTGAAGACGCCGGGGGGGATGTCTCCACCGAAAGCGGCCAAAGAAGCAGTCAGCAAACTGGCTAAATTTCGGGCCCCAGACAAGGACCAGCCGGTGGAAAATGGCCCCGACGCCATCTCCACGACGGAGCAGACGGCCTCGGAACTAAGGGTGCTGGAGGCGATTGCCCAATGCCAGGGCACCCTTACGACCAAGCTGGACGAGGTGAAAAATCGACATATCCCTGATCCGGCAAGATATGTCGGCGCTTAGAGAAAGGGTGACGGAAGCGGAACACAGAATTTCGGCCGCGGAGGACGCCATGCGCCCATTGCAACATACCACGGATGACATTCAGCGGCAGCTGCAAGCTCTCTCAGCCAAGCAGGACGATATGGAGAATCGTCTGCGTAGATGTAACCTACGCTTCATATGGCTGCCGGAGTCCGCAGAAGGCACAGACCCGGCTGGGTTCCTGGAAAACCTACTGAATACCACCTATGGCAGGGACGCCTTCTCCGCCATGTTTGCGGTCGAGAGGGCCCACCGCATCCCGGCCGCCGCAGGGGGCTCCCTCGCGGACATTCATAGCCAAGTTTTTAAACTTCAAGGACAGAGACAAAATACTACGGCTATCACGAGAGAAAGGCAACATCCAGCACCGCAATGTGCAAATTGCAGTGTTCCCGGATTTCTCAAATGAAGTGCAAAGACAACGATCGAGATTCCAGGAGGTGAAGAGGAGACTGAGGGTCGCACACCTCAAATACGCCATGCTTTATCCGGCTCGTCTATGCGTTGAGGTGGACGACAAGGCCCAGTTCTTTGACTCCCAGGAGGCTGCGACAGACAGGCTGGATCGAAGAGGGGACCGGGCCTGAGTGGCTCTACAGCGTGTGGGACGAATCCAAGCAATGCACAGCAACCCAACGTGTGAGTAACCCATATTGCACCTACAGCTGCGTTGCGGCCTTGTCCTTCTCATCCCACGCTGTGTGCCCCCCTTCTTCCCCCCGGCCCCTCACCCCTTCGCCTCCTCGTTTAGGCCAACCAAGACACTTGTACTACTCTGTCCCCCTCTGGATAGGACCCCTTCTATTAGTTTGGCCCCGGTGTCTAATGGTTCCTGGATGCTTCCCAGCACAACTTATGTCGTTTCCCAGCATACCGGAGGACCGGGTCGCACCGATCATTCGGATGGGAATCAGCAACGTTGGAGATATTAGCGGGAGTATTTCTCTCACCGAATACCAAACTCCTGGCAGGGAAATACAGAGGGACCTCTCATATACAGCTCACGTTCGTAAGCATTTCCCCCATCTCCCCTAGATGGGGGAAAGTTGTTCAGAGGTACCATTTTTTCGCACACCCTTTCCCTCCTGGGCGGGGGTCAATTCCTAAACCTGACACCCAGCGCACAGGACAGCATAAATGGTACGCGCCTAAGTAATGTGCCTCCATACTACAGACTAAAATGGATGACTGTTTTTTTTTGGTTTTGGGTTTCGGGACTAAGGCTCGCGTCCAGTTGGGGTGACGCAGAGCAGGGTGGGGGGAAAATGTTTTACCAAATCTTTAAGTTTGTATTTTTGTTTATAATTCCAAACTTCTTGCACAGAATCCAGCAATATACATGGTATAGAATTTTATGCAGTCTGAGAAATGCAATCTATGTTAATGCACAATTCGCTTCGGTGGATGGTGTGCCCGCTACCCTGCGGGTCTGTCTGGAATCTATGAAGGGCTGGGTAGATGATCCAAAACTAGAGGGATGGCCACTGAAAAATTTCTCACCTGGAACGTCCGGGGCCTGAGAAACCAAATTAAAAGACCAACAATTCTTTCATGTATTAAGGCTCTGGATGCAGATGTTACTGCTCTGGTAGAAATGCATATAACGGGCAGACTACAAATGTCTCTGAAACGCCCTTGGGTTGGATGGGTGTTCCACTCCACGCACT
>BLSH010191431.1:922826-933397 GCA_018402905.1 Glandirana rugosa
AGGAGTAGGTTCAGTAATTTGGAAGTGTCACCACCTCAATTTTCATTCACTTGGGTACCTGATAAAAAAAAAAAAAAAAAAAAAAAAAGACTTTACAATCACTTTAATTCCAAGTAAATAGTCCATGGGTTCACTTACTTTTAACTCCACCACTGTGAAGGTTTAATGACTTGGATGAGGATAAGATCACATTTTATGGCAAATTACTGCAGAAAACCTGTTAATTCCAAGGAATTCACATACATTTTCTTGCCTCTGTACTCCTTATCTCACGTCCATCCTCCTGACGAGTGCCCCCAGCTTGCTTGCTATGGGAGAACCCGAGCTGAGCTGCAGCTGCGTGTCCATTCATACACAAAGCCGCAACTAGGCCCCACCTTCTCTCTTGCCTCATTGGCTCACTTACTTTGAATGACAGCAGCGGGAGCCAACAGCAATCCACTGCTGTCTCAGCCAATGAGGAGGAGAGTCCCAGGCAGCTGGGTATCTCATGCAACATCGCTGGATAGAGATGTGCTCAGGTAAGCATTAGGGGGGCTGCTGCAGGCTTTTTTTTATCTTAATGCATAGAAAGCATTAAGATGAAAAACCTTCTGCCTTTACAATCACTGTACTTTGATGGCTTTTTGGACAAAAAAATGGAATCAGTTAGACCAAAACTTAGAAAGGGAGGACCCTCACCATTCCAACATCCAATAGACTAATGAAAGGATTGAGAGAGAGAAATCACTCTTCAAAAAATGGCTGGACTTTGTGGGCACAACAAGAGGCAGAGATAGCAAAGATAATATAAATTTTACACATTATAAAATCAATAAAAAAAAAAAAAATAGACATAAAAAAAAAACAAAACACAACAAGCACCCTCTACTGAAAAAGGTTTAACACTACCCATATGACCAAAAATGGAGGTGAGGTCCTGATACAGTTCATAAGGTAATGGGGATTCCTGTAAGTATTCGCTATATAGACCCATATGTTCCTCCATTTTGGTCTGTCGACGCGTTTCACTTACAAAATAAGTTTCTTCAGGACAAGATGTGGTAGGTGCTGATCAGCCTTGATGGTTGAGGGCCGAAACATATAGCCGGAGTGTCAGTGCTGTATAGCACAGCAGAATGGTATCAGTCCAAAGGTTGACCCAAGCCCTTTAAAGAGTATATCCACATGAGCAAACATTGTAAAATACGAGGTTAGGAAGATCCACACACACTCAGGAGCTAGCAGGTGAGTGTCCAGGATTGACCGCCTGGCTTAAATGGCTATACCGGTGGGGTAGATAGTCTCTTATTAATATGATCTAGGAGAGTAACTTCTATGGATCTAGGATAGCATGCCAGAAAGAAGAAGAAAGGCGCGTATGCACACAACTCTAAGTTAGTTATCAAAAGGAGAGTATCCCCCAAGACAAATTCCAAGTGGTGCATCCAGGGAGAGTGTCCCCGAATACATGGGGATACTCCCCTTATTGGTTTTATATGCCTAGTTTTTAACTTGAGTTTGTAATAAAGTGTAGATTTTCAGATTATCGTTGCCATCTCTGCCCCTTGTTGTGCCCACAAAGTCCAGCCGTTTTTTGAAAGGAATTCTTTCTCTCTCTCAATCCTTGCAGAAGACCAAAACTTTCTTTTTGTGTTTGGTAGGTAATGGCAGTTAATAAGTTAAGTAGTCACATAAAACACACCAAATTAAGTCCAATATCAGAATTTGCAAAGTCACAAAAAGCTGAAAAGTAGCATTGAAGATAAAAAAAAAGTACAAGTGTATTTGCACGTCTACTTACCTCTACGCTGCCTCCTCCCATCCTGCTGCTGAAGTCATTGCGTAAACCTCTGAAATCAGCCTGGTCCTTTTCTCTGATGATCTCTAGTACCAACTCTCTTGCTTGCTAAAAAAATAAAGTCAGTAACTTACATTTAAAAATTAAAGAGGTTCACTGGGGAGCTAGTAATTTTAGGTCCATAAAAGTCATCAAAGGTTAAGAGTCAGTGAATCTAAACCTTATAGTTTAGTGTTTGGTAGAAGATGGAGGGCCAAGTCACCTGATGGTTTTGTTTATCTCTCAGGGATGCTATTGGTGAGATCTCAGGCTTTGTACACCTGCTATGGCCATTCAGGCATTTATTTGACATCAGTTTGAGACCCTTCTGAGATCATTCAGAATTAACAAGTGTAGCTACCTGAGCTGCATGCAAGTTCTGCAAAACCCACTTGATGTGGACAAAAGCCCATTGGCGCAGGTCCTTATTAGGGCTCTTTCACACTACTACGGTAATGCACCATGAACATTTGCAATGCAATACCCATTTACTTTGAATGGCACCCCAACACACATCTAAAAACACAGCGTTGTTACTGTGCACTGCGCAGCAGGAACTATTTTTTCATGTGCCAAGTTACAGCAAATCCCATTGCTTTTGAAAAGGCCACTGCAATGCATGAAAAAGCAATGCTGTAGCGCACTGCATTCTGGTGTGTGTCCTTATGGGTTTCCCACTCTCCTCTTTGCATCTTTTATTTAGTTTAGATTAAAAGTAAAAAAAAGAATCAAAAGGAGGAGGAACACACAGAGATGAGTGGGAATTACTTAAAAGTTCCAGAGAAACAAAAACAGTAATTAAAAGTAGAAGTCCACCCTAACACTAAAATCCCTGCATCTACAGACATCCACGATCTAACACTAACTTATCTAACCCTGTAAAGAAGAAATCCCACGCTGAGCTGTCAGCCGTGGCTTCGCTGTGGAGGTGGGGGTAGAGGCAACCGAAAACAGAAACCCCATAGTAACTCTATGGGTGACGTCACTTACCATTCATTTCAAAGCCGGCCGTGTCCTCTGCAGAGCTTCCGCTGCTGGAGACCGGACCGGCTCGGCTTCAGAAAAGGTATGTAAACTGATTTCTTCTTTACAGGGCTAGATAGGTTAGTGTTAGATTGTGGCTGTCTGTAGATTCAGGGTTTTTAGTGTTAGGGTTGACTTACACTTTAAGAGCAGGGAGATCTCACTGTTTAGGCACCCAAGACAAAAAAAATATATATATATATATTAAAAAAATCAGGGGCTGACTTAGCCAGGCTCCGCCTATAACCAAAACTTCACTGTTGGATGGCCTTACTTAAACAGTCCATTATAACAGAACATAGAAAAGAGCCTTTAGAAAAAAGAAAAAGCAAGCAAAAAAAGCTGATGATTTAAAAGCAGCGGACCAGTGAAGGCCTATATGTGCAGGGCTATTTATGAAATGATTATGTATATGGACCATCTATGAAACATTACCTTGATGTTACATGCAAAGAACATGCATTGTTGCATTACTTAAAACACATACAGCATTCAAAGTTACATAGTCAGGTTGAAAGAAAAGACACTAGTCCATCTAGAGCAATAAATTAAAAACAAAAAATACAGAAATAGAAAACCTCCATATACACTATCCTATACCCATAGTTGATCCAGAGGGGAACAAAAAAACAAAGCATTATCCAATTTGCTCCAATGGGGGGAAAATCATTCATGATCCCCAAGGAGGCAACCAGATATTCCCTGGATCAACTACCCCTGTGTTATTACCTCTAAAATACAGTATTTAGTTATGTGAATTTAGAAATGCATCCAGCTCTTTGTTAAAAAAAAAAAAAAAAAAAATCTACTGAGCTGGCCAGAACTAGTTCTTAGAGAAGGTCGTCTCCATTTTCACAGCTCTTACTGTTAAGAAGACTTTCTTTGCAAAGTTTAAATCTCTTTTCTTGTAGACAAACAGTGCCCCCTTGTCCTTTGTGATGCTTTGAAAGTGAATAACTACACAGTTCACTATATGGACTCCTTATGTATTTTTACATAGTGATCATATAGCCCCTTAAACTCCTCTTCTCAAGAGAGAATAAATTCAGTTCATCAAATCTTTCCTTATAGCTGAGCTCCTCCATGCCTCTTATCGGTTTGTTTGCCCTTTCTCTATGACCTAGAACTTCAAGGACCCTTGGATGTAAGCCAGGTGTTTTATTCACCTTTATTTTGTCTAAATGTTTTTGGACTATATTAATTTTGAGGCGTTGTGGATCATTTCAAACTATATCAATACTATTAGTAATAAGGACATGAGCTCTCCTATGCTCCTTTGTATACAGAGCTGAAGAAGGTATTTAATAAATTTGCCTTCTCTTTGTCCCCAATCACCCACTCCCGATTATAGCCTACATGCTCCCTGACCTTTTTGTTAACAGATTGGCAGCCTTGATTATCTTTTCACATATTCTGTTATATTCTTCTTAATATGATGATAGTGTTCCTAAGGCCCTGGCACACAATAGTGGCTCACTATCAACAAAGTAAGGCCTACAGAACAGAAGCTTAATTTCCTTCCTCATTAGCCCAGCCTTGGCAGTCATCCCTGGTGTAGGCATGCATCAGCAGTCATACAGGTTAAGGTATGTGTCCTTATATAGACCATGTGCATACCCCATTTAAAAAACAATAAAAACAAATCCCAACTTCACCCTAAAACTAAGACTACTTCTGTGAGTTCATATTGCTGTCTGTGCTCCTGTTGGAGAATTTCACCTCACTTCCTGTCTCTGTGATAGCTGGATAAAAAACTAAGTTATGTGACAGTTACTGGGGGAGAAAGACACAGTAAAAACATAACAAAGGTTCCAATCCTTGCTTCGATCTCCCCACCTCCTTTCTGACTGGAGGGATTTCCCATCACTTCCTGTACCAGCAAGAAAATCAAGACAGGTAATGGAAGAAAAGATAGGGGTTCTAATCCATTCCTACTAATCTAAACTTGTGGAACTCCCCTCTCTCAATCAGCATGGACTTTTTTTTTAAAAAAATGTATCCTGCTAGCGTTAGTAAATAGATAAGGTATATTATATTTACTTGTTTTAAACATTATTTTAATTACATTTCTTCAGTTACTTCCTGGTTTCTTGCCTAGGCAAATTATGTCATACATCTCAGAAGTCTTAAGGAGCTGAGGAGTTTTCTCAGTTAAACACACCCTCCTGCCTGCATGCCTAAGCTAAGGGCAGATGGATTCGAGGAAGTAAATATTACATGAATCATCTGCCTTTACTCAAGATGGGACATGGCCAGAAATGCTAGGGGGTAAATAAAACACAGAGACATGGATGGATGGGGGAGTTTGCTTTAAATATTAAGGCTTTTGGTGCTCAGATGCAGCGTAATTCCACTTAAAAAAAAAAAAAAAAAGCTAGCCCACATACCGAGGCCTTTTTTCCCCCCCGGAGAATACCTTTAATGTCGCCCCACCTGCCAGGTTTGCTTTTGCCAGCAAATCCAATGCCTACCCCATACGTAAAAGCAGTCACTGCCCCTGTCTACTTCCTGTGTGGTGCTGCATCTGGGGGTCATACCATGGTGACAAAGTTGTACACAGCATCTGCTGCTCTGACTCCGGCCACAACATTCATCATCCACACTGCTCTGGCCCCCTGGGCATTTTCCTTTGTTTCCACTTATTGGTTTGCTCTAATTCGCTGTACAGTGCTGCCATCCCTCCCACTATGGGAATTCTCAGAGATGTAACAGTGCTCAGATCTTAGAATGAAGGACTTTTAGTAGCATCTAAAAGAAAAAGGTTCTAGTTACCCACAACAGGAAGATCCCTTCCTTCTCCCATAGGGCAGTGGGAAAATAAAAGTGAGAATATACATCAGCAACACTTGCAGTGCTGCTTTTAGACACTCATGAATGAGTGACCACACAATTTTGGGTTCAGAATGGATGGAACAAAAAACCATTTTTGCCTATATATTAGCTTCCTGTCATCCCCAAAGCAGCATCAGACAGGAAGAGAGAGGGACAGCACTAGAGGCCAATCAGTTCCCCTAAAGTCCCACTACAGTTTTATAGAAAAAAGAAATAACAGCCTTCAGTTTGCCTTTAAGCCAAATCTCCAAATCTGGAGTTGCCCATTAAGGATATCGGAAAAAGTGACAACACAGACTTGGCTATGCTGTTTAGCAAGGCTGCCTGGATCAGGAGATTGAAACAGGAGAGAAAGCAGGAAGCACCACCTGAGTGTAGTATTATACAAGACAGTTTAATTAAAAAAAAAAAAAAAAAAAAAAAAAAAAACACTTGTGGGATATTAAATTTAAATTGTGCTGATAGTCAGGGAGCCACTCTAATCTGTCCTTTAGCCCCCGTACTGCACCCAAGAGCTGCTGGAAGTGGAGAGATGTTGGTAAAGCATCCTGTGGCCACCAGGAAGTTCAGGATAACTAGCATGTAGTGCACAGCGGAAGTGATATCACCGGAGGCGGAGACACGGCTGGGAACACAGGCAACAATGGGCATATTGTTTCCGGTGTTTCTCCTGGACTTCCTGGTGGCCACAGGACACTTAACCAACATCTCTCCACTTCCAGCAGCTCTTGGGCGCACAGAGCGGGGATGAAAGTGAGTTTTTTTATCTTTACGATTAAACTGTCTTGTATAATACTACACTCAGGCGGCACTTCCTGTTTTCCCTCCTTTGTTTCATTCTACAGAGCTGGCTTTACTCTGCCGCCGTTAAGCTACAACATGGACTTATCTATAGCAATGCTACATATGGACTAAGCTGTCTCCTGTTTTTAATGTGCCCCCCCAAAAGAACGTCATTCACGATTACATTGTTTTTGCACCAGCATGTAAGTTTTTTCTGAATCAGGAGACTGGCTGAACAGAATTACAAATTTTACTTTTTTTTGCAGGCAAGACTATACATGTATATAAAGTCGCTTGTCTAAGAGTTCAGCTTCCAGTAATCAAAGCTCTGCTATTGGTCAGGCTCACAAAGCTCACACACCTGCACTTTGAAAGGGTCTCCTGTGATCCGAAGGGGTTTGTCTGCACCTGTTGGTAATGGGCCGTCTTGGATCATGATCATTTTAACACCAGTCCTCTCCTGCAACATGAGAGCAAGTGTCATGAAATGAGATGTTTAAGAAGTGACAGACAGACAGCCATCAGACAGACAAATGTCACCTAGGTAATGGTGTTAGCTACAGAGTCACCATACAGCTTACTCAAAATAACCCCACAAAGGCTCCATGAAGCCAACCACTTAAAAATAAACCTAATATCTCTAATGACACAAAGCTATGTTAACAGTACATATAAAGATTAATAAAAAGCTGAAGCACCTTCATTTCCTGAAAAGCTTCAGGCAGTTTTCAAAAAGCCAAGACATTTGACCATGTGATTTCAGCTCAACTGGATGATCAGCCAAGTCTGTTCTCCAACCCTTCCCTTCACCAAAGATCATGTGACCAAATGCCTAGGCCTTGTGTTTTTTTTTTTTTGTTTTTTTTTCAAATATACTTTTATTAAACTTCCACTGTGCATACAAAGCCACATCAGGACAGAGTGATTCACAGGTATAAAAGTCAATACAGAGGTAGGCAACTGAGTACTATGCATATTGAATGAACATCAGAGAGAATCCGAAGAACTGAAATGTCTTATAGTCCTCGTGTCGTCACCTGACCTCTTGAGCATGGTCCCGTTCAGTGAAATGATTAGATCTGGCTTGCATGCACCTCACACCTTTGGCCTTGTGTTTTTAATGCAAGACGTTACCAGGTTATCCTTCTCCAGCGATGTCCACGAATGTCTAAGCCGTCTGGGACGCTACTCCTGATTGGTTGAGACACTGGCTCCTGACGGCAGCTATCAAAGTCAGTCAGCCAATCAGGAGAGAGGGGGCGTGGTCGAGTCGGGGCTCCGTGTCTGAATGGATACACGAAGCAGCGACTCAGCCTGGGTGCCCCCATAGGAAGTTGCTGGCTGAGGGGGCCCTCGATAGAAGGGAGGGGCCAGGAGCAAACAAAGAGGGGCCTGAGAAGAGGAGAATCCGGGCTGCTCTGTGCAAAACCAACTGCACAGAGGAGGGAAGTAGAACATGTTAATTTATATTAAAAAAAAAAAAAGACTTTACAATCACTTTAAAGTAAATGTGTTTTGCCAATGGCCAAGAAACAGGTTCCCTTTAATGCCCTCCTTCCCAGCTGAATACGCTCACCATTCCTTTGCTCCCCCTCCACTGTGTTCAGCCTTTGAAGCTGAGAACACTACCATGGGACAGAGCTGCGCCAAATACAAAGTACCAGTGCTGTCACATGGGAGGTACAGCTGCACGATTCTGAATAAAATGAGAATCACAATATTTTTTTTTGCTTAGAAGGAAGATCACGATTCTCATAACCTCAACTTTCACATTATACAAAAAAAAAAAAAATTGGGCTAACTTCACTGTTAGCACATTGAGAGAAATGCAATTATAGAGAATTTTACAGAATAAAATATGTCAGTATAATATATAGAGCAATAAAAGTCAGTGTACAGATTTTCTTGAGCCAGGTCTAATACATACTATAGTTAACTCAGCAACGTGCTGTTGAAGAGAGGCACTGAGTTTATTATTTTTTTTTTAATTAATTGAAGTGTATTTTTTCCAAAAAAATTTCTTATGAAAGGCCGCTGCGCAAATACCATGCGACATAAAATATTGCGAGGACCGCCATTTTATTCTCTCTATCTATCTATCTATCTATCTATCTATATATAAAGGTTAGTTTTATTTTTATAGCAAAAAATATAGATTTTAACTTGTAAACAATAAGTGGTTAAACTGACCATTTGCAGACCAAAGTTCATCCCTTTGATCTAAAAGAACCAAATAATACAATGTTTTGTTTTTTTTTTATCTCGGCCCTGAGCAATGCTGTGATAACCTTTGCGGGCTGCCTGTTTGCTCAGCACTTGTTACATTAATCATGGAAATGCTGGATTAAGATTGCGAGGGGGTTGAATCAAGATCGTGATTTTAACAATTAATCATGCAGCTCTACATGGAGGGGGAGAAAAAAATAATCATGAGCTCCTAAAGGCCCAGAAATTATGTTAATCCTAGCAGATTACCAAAGTAGTGGAGGACTAAAGAGTGTATGTTGCTAGATAGGTGGGGAGCCATCAAAGTAAACCAATTGCTGTGCCCTGTATGCTGCAGCTGACTTTTCTTTATTCACAAAATTCCCTTCTCAACAGTTGTCATCTAATATTAATACCCTCTAGATTTCATCTCCATCCATGTTTTGTGACACAAGATTTTATATTTACCATCCTATAAAAACATGACAAGGCTTCTAACCCCTCCATACCTTATCCAAAACCTTTTTTTTTTTTTTTAAAGCGTACACTATACATACACTAAAGCATAATCTAGTTTATTGTTAACCCTGGAGCCCTTTTACATGGGTGGATTCTGCCAGCGGATCCACCTGCTAAGCTGGGGGGATCCGTCAGCTGATTTCCACTGAGCAGGCGTATGACAGGTCTGTGTCTGCTCCACTGATGCAGAACATACACAGACACAGCGCCCGCTTTCATCTATGGGAGGTCAGATGGAAATGGACTCCCTGTCCGTTTTCATCCAACTGCCATCCAATCCACCAGGGGGGATGGGGAACAGATCCCTCAGTCGTCTGTTTTTAGCAGACAGGATCGGATGTTGGAGGGTGATATCAAACATGTCAGTTTACATCCAACACTCCATAGAGGGCAACGGATGGTCCGATCGGGTGCACCTGAAAAATTGACAGACGGACCCGATCGATCCACCCGTGTGAAAGGGGCCTAAGGCTTCATTTACACAGATGTACTGATCTCTATACTGTACATTCATGCAAAGAGGCTGTCTTCATGTGGGTGGGATGCAAAGTGCTCCATGCAGAGCCATGCAGGTAGTCTTTTCAAGACAATGACATGCAGCCGGCTGCATAGACCCTGTACTAATCTCGACATGCATCTCAGAGTGTATTTCCATGTGGGTCCGATACACAGATGAAGATGCAGAAGACTGCGTCCTTATCTGTGCATCAGATCAGCACAAATAAGCTTGAGGTAAACAATATGTGGCAAGATTTAAAAATCCTTAGGTGTAATTATATATGTACTTATAGACAGCCAAATTTGCTCAATACAGGTTTCAGATTTGCAATGCTAAAAGAATGGTTATGATTCACTACTACTCACAATGCAAGTCTGAGTTCTTCAACCCACTAAAAACAATGCACTCCCTGTGTGACAGATATCTTGTCTCAACAGCTATTAAAACAGGGTTCGATAGGAACCCACTCCAACTTCTGGTTGGATTGCCTTAGCGGATCCACTGGAACTTAACTTCAACAGCCCCAAACCCACCACAACCTTCACCTCACAGGTCTAAGGCGGCGGTGGGGCCATTCACAAGGTGCACTGCGGCTCATGCATGTGCAGTGGAAAGCTGGCTGTGAAACCGCAGGGCATCACAGCCAGCTGGCCACAGTAAACACAAAATTATCGACAACTCTGTTCTATAGACAGTGTGTCCCTCACGTAACAAAAATCACCCAACTTCTTGAGTCTGAACGTAACACTCATCATCACTTAGTATTGGTAAGAAAATCGTAACGTTTAGACTTTGGACATAACTCGTTTAAACCGACAGATATTCATGTATATATTAATGTGGATTCCTAAAAATTTAGAACGGTGTATAACAAATGGAGTTCGAATAAAC
>BLSH010191431.1:948769-961093 GCA_018402905.1 Glandirana rugosa
TAGGGGGTTTTCGATGTCACAGACAAGGTGTTATCGTCACACAAAAAGCGAACCACTCGCTTATGTTTTACTTTTGTATTCGCTCACCAAGCGAAAAACACACTGCTATTGTGGAACAGACACTGTAGCTTTTGGGGGATGGAAAAAAAAAAAAAAAAAAAGGAGGACTGGGGGCTGGTGGATAAAGATTTGAGGGAGATTATACTTTGCTACATGGCAATTTGTCTAAAACCTCTACTAAACACAAAAGGAGAGCATTATTTGTAGCAGCTACTAGTGCAGGCGAGGCACCCAGACTCCCTGGAGTAACAGGAGGCACAAAGCACTTACTCTATGCTTTCCGGCGTTCCAGTGAGGACACAGGGCCTATCCGGCATTCCACCGCTATCTGAAAAACAAAGAATTCACGGGACAATATTCCATTTACCAACATTTACACTGAATTTATTGTAAATATCTTGCCTCTAGAAAACAGCATGCAAAATGTCAAGGAAATGATAGCTCTGTCTCTATTTCAGCTCTAAGAAACCAACAGTTTTTACCTGTATATTCATTAGCATGTTACCTTTTTTTTCTAGCCAACTTAGGAATATAATTAAGTGGGACTCCAGCCAAAATAATGTCCGTTTCTGGATAGAGTGGAACCATAAAACAAAACAGAGCGCACCAACCTAGTGCATTAACCAAAAAACATGGCTTTTATTATTGTACAAAATATTATACTGACAAGTATTATTAAGTATATTATACTGATTGTGGACTGGATGGTGCTACTCTTTGTGATGAGCTTAATACAATTGTCATCTTGTGAGAATACAACCACTTTTTACAATAAAAGCCATGTTTTAGGATAATACACTAGGTCAGTGTGCCCTCTGTTTTGTTTTGTGGTTCCAGATTTCCCCAGTCTTATGAGGGCAGCAAGACGAGGCTTACCCATTAAAGGCCGGATGGAAATATAGCTTACTAAATATCTCTGGGCAGGAGATTTTGTGTTTGTCATTATCTGGATATAGTGGATGAGGGTTACACCCTCTGACAAGTTTTCTCCTCACTTGCTGATGTATTACAGTGGCAAGAAGGGGAAACCATCCCAGCAGGATCAAAGGCAGCATAATATCTTTTGGGAAAATCAAAATGGAAACCCTGTTATAATTTAAAAACGAAGGTCAGTAATAATATACAGACATACTCACCTAGGTTAATGCTGCTTTGAACAAAATAAATCTGTTTCCCAACTCCTCTAAGACCGAAAACCATGCAATCAAACATTGCTGATCGCTCAGTCTTCAGTGAGCCAAAGGCCATCAGTCCCCACTCTCTGTTCTGCCTAGCCAGAGCTCATTGGAGCACCAGGCTATAGAGGGGATGGCTCAGGCTCTCAGCAGTGCACACAGAGGTTGAGCCAGCTGCCGTCCAAAAAATCTAGGTGGATCCAGACTTGAAAATCGGGATATACCCAGAGCCTGGACTGGCTCAGTGACATGAGCCGACAGTGGGTTACAGCCCACAGTAGGCTGAAAACTGGTCACAGGAGTGCAGAACAAAGTGCACTCCTGTGATCTCTAGGAAAGGCAGGTTCAAAAAAGCTTTGGCTGTACTTCTCCTTTAAGTGCTGTAAGTTTGTCCATTGGGCAATTTTTCCGCCCTTTTTAAATGTTAATCCAACTGCTTTAAATGACTTAAAGTTTAGGTTCACATTTTTTTTCAAAATGCCAGCTCCCTTATGTACCAACAGAGCATCGATGTACTAATTTTGCACAAATAAATCAGCTTCCCATTATTTTACCTCACTTTCTTCATATCTGTTTAAACACACTGCTCCATTACTTCTGCCTTACTTCCTGGACAGACTTTAGATCATGACACAGGAAGGAGTTGACCAGCTGATTACATTAGCACACACCCTGCATCATCTACCCTCAGCTGGTCAACTCTTTCCTGTGTCATGACCTAAAGTCTGTGCAGGAAATAAGGCAGAAGTAATCAAGCAGATATCTAGAGAGTGAGGTAAACCTGTGTAAAATTAATGGAAAGTGGTTTTATTTTTGCAAAATTAGTACATTAATGCTATATTGCTACATAGGGGAGGTGGCATTTAGGGGAAAAAAATGTTCTAAAAAAATTAACAGGAAGACCATTAGAGGAGTGAATTCTTATTGTATACATCTCATCAGAAAATACAGCTGAAGCTTATCTACTGTGAGCAGGTGGTGCTTTACTGCATGGTACATCGCTGACATTCATATTTAAGGCACTGGGAGCTCAAATGTTATTCTTGCAGCTTACAGGAGGAAAGCAAAGGAAGTCTCTAGATTGTATGAAAATTAATGTCCAAGGAGCACACAGGTGATACAGTAAGCTGCAGAGCAGAACAGGCAATGAATTAACCCCACAAGCTATGGAAAATGGCAGAACAGTGCGATGAACAAGAGCAGCTGAAGAAAACAGATTTTGCGCATTTATAAATTTAGGCATTTCAGCAGGTAAATTGGAGCTTTACTTGCAAGACTCTCGGTGGTACAGATTACCCATCTAAAAGCTAGCGGCTAAGTGGTTGTCATAAGCAACATTTCAATTATAACAGTGGAGCAAAAGTAACTGTTCATAACTAGGTGTGTCTTCTTTGAAAGAAAAAAAAGCTTTTTGGGATAGAACCACCAATAATCCAGATAATATTAATATATATATATATATATATATATATATATATATATATATATATATACACACACACACACACACACACACAATATATATAAATAAAATAATAATAAGCACCAAAGGGTCTGACTGTTTTTGTCCTTATTGGGATACTCGCTGTTGGTCCACGAGTACACAAGGGTACTGGATAAGAGAGCTGGCTCTATTAATGTTACTATTTGCTCAGCTACAGGCAAAGATCACTATGCTTCAGAAGTTTTCATAAAATTATTTTAACGTCGTTTTAAAGTCAAAATAGTTTATTGTAAAGGTTTTTTTTCGTTTAGTTTTTTTTTTTTTTAAACAAGGACTTTGCAGAGCAGCCCCAATCCTCCTTTTCTGGGGTGCCCCGGCGGCACTCTCGGTTCCTCCTCTTCATCGGGTGCCCGCACGGAGAGCCACTTGCCCTGGGGGGCACCCGTGCGGGCACGCTCCTGAGTCCTGCTGCTGCATCCATTGACACATCAGCAGGACTCAGCCCCGCCCCCGGGTCACTGGATTTGATTGACAGCAGCAGGAGCTACTTGCAAGCAGCAGCTTCTGCTGCCTTCAATCTTCCCAATGAAGACTTGAGACAGTGGCTGGAGCTACTGGGCTCGTGCTTGTCGCTGAAACAATCGGATTGAGGTAAGGGGGAGATGAAGCACAAAAGGTTTTTCACATTAATGCATAGAATGTACTAAGGTGAAAGACCTTGAGACTTTATAACACCCCCCCCCCCCCCAATGCATTCTCTGCATTAAGGTATAAAAAAAAACTCCACACTAGCTTTTCCCCCTCTGGCCAGTCCCCAACCACTTACCCAAGTCCTCTTACCCATCCAGCACTGTCTAGGCTGCAGCACTGCTCTCCTCTCCCTGGTCTCACAGGAAACCCCGAGGGCAGCAGGAACCATAGGCTCCTACTGCTGTCAGTCAAACTCCTGTGAGGAAGGAGCAAGGATGTGACTTACTGGGACTGTGTGCGTTTATGGATGAACACAACCCGGGGTAGGCGCCAAAGAAGTGGTAAGGGACTGCTCTGTGTGACATCCTTGCATAGACCAGATGAGTAGAACATCTTTTTTTTATTTTCATGCTCTTGCATTGCATTAACCCACATTACACATGTTGATGCAGTGCTATTCATGTGGAATGGAACTCCAATGTACCTTGCTGATGGACATGCATTGTAACACACGCAATGATGCAACATGCTCCTTTTTGGTGCGTTAGGCAGCCTATTCAAATGAACTGACTTCCATAATGTGCATTAAACGCACATGTGTCAATACAGCACAATAGTGTGAATGGGTCACCAGAATTTTTCAGTGCTTCAATAAAACAAAGACTGTACAGCATCAAAACAAACATACATATATAAAATGCTGACAGAAAGAAAGGCACAAAAACATAATAGGGATTTACCTGGGGCAATCTGAATTTTACAGCCAGCCTCCGTTTGGATTCGTGAAATTTGTTCCCCACCCCGTCCAATTACTGGGGAAAAATTGCTAAAGTTAATTGCAACACAAAAACAGAAAGAAAAAAACAAAAGACAACATTCTGTAGGATTATGCGTTTATATTCTGTCAACACAGACATCAAGCTTTGTAAAGGCTTCATCTCCACCAAACACAGCATTTCAAACATTGTCATGAAGCTTTTTTAAAGGGTTTTATGAAACCACCATGAACAGACAGGCAACAATCACCTGCAGGGCTACGCTAAAACACAATTCCTATGGGAAGCTTAGAGCAGCAAATAAATACTTACTGAATCCCACCATTTTATCAGGCACTTTAAATTCTTCCGTCATCACAGTCCTGGAAGATATTAAACACAAATGAGAAAAATTAATCGGATTACTAAGAACACTGGCAGAGTGCACCCTTCCTCCAAATAATTGTGAATGACAGTGACATCGTTATAAAGACACAGGACCATAGTTAAGAGTCTATGAGATGAGAACAGACCCTATTGTGTGCCCAACGTGCCCCTTCAAGAGACTAGATCAGTGGTCTCCAAACTATGGCCCAGGGGCCAGATGTGGTCCTTTACTTCCATGTCCAGCCCTTGTGGCACTATTCCTCAAACTGACAGGAATGTGGGCCATCATACCTTCCATCGATGGTGCACTATTCCTCCCACTGATGGGGCACTATTCCTCCCACTGACACCCATGGTGGGACACTATTCCTCCCACTGACACCAATGATGTGGCACTATTCCTCCCACTGACACCAATGATGTGGCACTATTCCTCCTACTGACACCAATGATGGGGCACTATTCCTCCCACTGACACCAATGATGGGGCACTATTCCTCCCACTGACACCAATGATGGGGCACTATTCCTCCCACTGACACCAATGATGGGGCACCATTCATCCCACTGATACCAATGATAGGGCACCATTCCTTCCACTGACACCAATGATGGAGAACTATTCCCCTCACCGATACCAACAATGGGCCACCATTTCTCCTACTAACCAATGATGGCACATGGTTTACTATCACTGGCCACAGTCTGATGGAACAGTCAGGAACAGAAGTCAGGAGCAGAGATATTGCAGCCAGATCTCTGAATATAAAAGAAAACATAAACCAGTTCTGGCCAAACTGTTAACATTTGCTGAACAAAGGCCAAAATGTAAGCATTTACTGAGTCTTGCCTTTTACAACAGTTTATGACAAAAGTCCATTACATCACCACGCATGGAACCCTTGCCCTCCTGGTCTGTGTTGCTGAGCTAAAAGACCGGCTCCTATAAATCATGGTATTATTGACTGTTCCCCATTTCGGCGAGTGCTCGAGTGTATGAAATCTGTCTATTTCCCCTCCCGTGTTACAATCTCATGCCAGTAGAGTACAGATGGTGGATCAATAAACAATTAGATAGAGATCAATAAGTAATAAAATAGAGTCCGGTGCTTACCTTTGATGTACTAGAGCCCCTAGCTGGTTGCCAACTGTGGGAGAGAAGAGGGGGGGGGGGATAATAAAAAAATAAAAAAAAACTGTTATTTAAGATGCGCCAACTTCATACCGCTATAAAATAATACACAGACTGCCGCGAGGGTGAGGGCGGCTGGTGCAGACATTTAGGCCTCATATGGATGCATTATGGATTATGTCACTGGAATAAACATTCTATAAATTGCACGGACCAGCTGGGCAGTCGCTGTGACATTGATCGCTTGCTCTCATATGCGGGGGGGGGCCAGGAAAACATAGTGTCAGCCCCTCCTTATGTCCCTCACTACTTGGGAACATAAGAAAACACACATTGATGAAAAAAAAAAAATCTTTAAATCCTCCCCACTGGCCAGCAAATTAAAGATGATGTAAAGATTAGGCAGATTGGTGTACACATTAATACGAGCCAACAGAGGATCTCAAAGACATATGTCTGTTCTCATAAATGACGATCAATAGCCCAAATAACAGGCAGGGATTTTGCTCTCTATACATAAATGTGTCCGCTGGGAATTTGTTTGGTTAGAGAATTCCTTCTTGTGTGGGAGATCTATTTATAGTGTGGAATAGTTACAAGGTAATTTACAGCCTGAATGCAGGAGACATCACTAGAAAAAGCCAACAGGTGTGTCTGGTAGAATGAAGTTAGGGTAAGTACACAGGGGTGGTTCTCCTATGAGCATCTGTTTGATTCAAGTACCATTTAAGGAGCTACAGAACATCCTCAGGCACCCCTATTGATGATATAATAAGGCTTACCTGTAGGTAAAAGATCTCCTAAACCTGCACCGCTCAGGAGATATTCACCCTGCATGCAACCAGGCACATCACTGGCCCATACGCTCTGAAGGTCCAGCATACCATACGGGAACTTCAAAGCTTCGTGCCGGAACCAAGGGCTCCAGCGTGCATGTGCGGGAGTGACGTCATCATGGCTCCAGCCAATCACATAGCCGGAGCGCGCAAACTCGGAAGAAAGACTGGGGCGGTGACTTTACATGAGGGCTTCATTCCAAGGTGAGCATTTCATTATGTGCTAGTATGTGATGCATACTAGTACATTATGCCATTGCTTCAGTCCCGCCCCCCCCCCCCCCCCAACATCCACGGTTTACAACCACTTTAAGGTACACTGGTGTCCACTGCTTTAAACTAAAAGTAAAACCAGATTTAATATATCTGTCTATTGCAGTCATAGGTGCAATCTAGGATTAGTTCAGTCAGAAGGGGACTAAAGGGGTTGTAAAGCCTTAACGTTTTTTTACCTTCAGCATTCCTTGCATTAAAGTAAAAATGTTTAGATATCCTGGAGTGGCCAGGAGCGCCGACGGGGCACCCGAAAAGAGGAGGTTCCCATCTGCTCTGTTTGACTCCATTGCACAGAGTAGTTAAAGTGGTTGTAAAGTCTAATGGTTTTTCGCCTCTATGCATTAAGGTGAAAAACCCTTTCTAAATAGGGACCCCCCCCCCCCCAGAGCCTCTCTTTTACTTACCTGAGCCCGTTCGTTCCTGCAGCGGCTACAAGCAATCCCCTCCAGCCGGTGTCACAGGTCCTCATTGGCCGGAATGATAGCAGGGGAGCCATTGGCCAATCAGGTCCAGTGAGGCGGGGGGCGCGGTTTGTGTGAATACACGCAAACATATGGACACGGGATCGCGCCCGCAAGTGTGACCACAGGGAAGCTTTCCCTGACGGGTCACTGGATGCGGATGAGGTCTCAGAAGAGGAGGCTCGGGGCCACTCTGCAAAACCACTGCACAGAGGAGGTAAGTATAACATGTTTGTTATTTTAAAGATAAAAAAAAACAAAAACAAAGCCTTACAATCACTAAGTATAGACAGGTTTGTTATTTTTTTTTTTAATTTACATTTACAACCCCTTTAAAGCGATCGTAAAGGTTAAAATTTTACTTTTTTAAAACAAACATATTAAAACGTACCTGCTCTGTGCTACGGTTTTGTACGATACTCCTCCTCTGGGGTCCCCTGCTGGAGGTCTTGGCCCCTCCCCCTTTGCAGAGTACCCCTCCAGCAAGACGCTTGCTATGGGGGCACTAGTGTGGGCTCTATACTGAGCCGCATTCTGTGTGTCCACTGGCACACGGACCATGGCTCTGAGCCGCCCCCTTCCCCGCTCTCTGTATTTTGGCTGTGATTGACAGCAGCAGGAGCCAATGGCTTCCATTGCCGTCTCTAACCCTATGAGGAAAGAGTGGAGAGAACCGCTACTCTTGAGTAAATCGCTAGATAGAGATTGGGCTCTGGTAAGTATAAGGGGGGCTGGAGCTGCACACAGGTTTTTTTTACCTTAAAGCAAAGAATGCATCAAGAAAAAAAAAAAAACACGACACGTTCAGCCTTTAGAATCTGTATCAAAAAATGCGGATCAAAGCCTTCATTCAGTAACTAAACACCTGCATGTTGAACATCTACTGTAGCACAGATATTGTCAGGAAGGCACACCAAGGTTAAATTCACAATCTTTAGCTAGTTTATAAATCATAAAACTCTGGTTTAAAAAGCGGTGTGTGTATTTAGAGGACATAAAGCTATATAGTGTAATACAGACAGACTTTGTAAGACATGGCCATGTTGACCTACACCTTCTTGGTTGATTAGGCAACTTAATGGCCAATGAGATTCAGCAGGAATAAAATGTAAAATGATGCACATAGGAGCCAACATGTGCAAGCAACATACAATCCAGAATAAGTAAAATAAGCCAACCAATTTTGGAGAATGAATCAAGTCAAATCTGTAAATCTAGCAGCCAGTGACAGGTCTAATAGATTTACAGACTTGACACCACTATACAAAACTGCAGCTTCCAAACATCACAAGATACATTGACATAAAAAACATAAAAACAAAATAAACTTAAAATTGAGACACAAGTTTGTCCCTGTACACAGCATTAGTGCCGGTTCATACAGGGGCAGCGTGACATCAGCGCGGCTTGCAAAAGACTTCTATAATAGAAGTCAAGGCAAGACACTCCGAAGTCGGCACCAAAAAGGTACAAGAACCCTTTTCTAAATTGGAGCAATCGGAGTCGCTCCTATTAGAACGGTTCCATTGTACTGCATGGAACGTGACTTGTCAGGCTGACAGGATGCGCCCGTGTGAAATGGCACCAAGGCTGCTTTCAAACTGGGCGGTGGATCCGTTAGCTGCACTTTACCACTCTTTAAGCAGCACTTTTCGGTCGCTAGCGGGGCGTTTTTATCCCCCAAGAAGTGGTTAAAAGTGTCCGTGTTCTGGTGCTTCCAAAGCACTGCCCATTCATTCCAATAGGTAGGGGCGGTGGAGGAACGCTCCCAAATTGCCCCAAAGATGCTGCTTGTGGGACGTTTTCTAATGTCTCGCAAGTGTACCACCCCAGTGTGAAAGCACTCAGGCTTTCACACTGGGGAGGATTGAGAGGCAGTTTTCAGGCACTTTTCTACAGCTTTTTTTTTAATCACTAAGAGCCGGTTCACACAGGGATGACTTGAGTCGCCTGACAAGTTGCCTCCATGCAGTACGGAACCGTTCTAATAGGAGAGACTCTAGTCACTCCGACTTAGAAAAAGGTTTCTGTACTGCTTTTGGGGCGACTTCAGGTGACTTGCATTGACTTCTATTACAGAAGTCATTTGCAAGCCATGCTGAAGTCACGCTGTGCGAGGTTGAGCTGAGTCGCCCCTGAAGTCAGATCGCCTATGTGTGAACTGGCAGTTAAATGCCTGAAAACTGCCCCATTGTGAAGGGGGTCTTAAGGAAACCGGTTCTTGATTTTGCAGTTCAAATATTGGCACCTAGGTTGGAAAAAAGAGGCTGCAATATATGGAGGACTTCATCTTTGAACAGCTGAACTTCAACATTGACAAAATATTAGGCTATTCCTCCTTACAAAGCAAAATTATATAGTCCAACATTATAAAACTGACCTGAAATCTAAAAGTGGAGAACTGCTTTTACATGAAATATCCAGAAATGTTGAGCACAGGGTGAATAAAAATCAATGATTTAAAAAAAAAAATTATATTATATTACATATATATATATATATAATTTTTTTTTTAATTTAAATCTGATTTTTTTA
Source organism: Glandirana rugosa (assembly GCA_018402905.1). Classification (NCBI taxonomy): domain Eukaryota; kingdom Metazoa; phylum Chordata; class Amphibia; order Anura; family Ranidae; genus Glandirana; species Glandirana rugosa. The sequence continues at coordinate 958,521 of BLSH010191431.1, forward strand.
TTCAAAAATGATTTTTTGATTTGTATTAAATATATTTTAAGAGCTTTGGGAGTAAAATCTAAATATAGTTTTCTATTTAAGATACATTAATAATTTAGCTTATTCAGCATGAAATGGAGCTTAGTTATGTAGCATGAGGCTGTATATTCTGCAATATTTACATTTTTGGTAAACTCATTCAATGAATCCAAGCTCTGCAAGCTGAGATAACATGCACTGCATTAATGCATTCACACAATTTCACAGTAACCATGAGATTAAACAAAGTTCAGGAATATTCCTTCATCCCATTGTTTTGCTAATCTATGTACACTACAAACTGTATGATTGAATTGCTTCGGATATCGCTGTTTTACTAACCTGACAGCTAATTATTCTAAATAGGGGACACCTTCATTTTGTTTGCAAATATTAAAGCGGAGTTCCACCCAAAAGTGGAACTTCTGCTTTAAGACTTCCTCCCCAGCTCCTGATACTAAAACAGAGCTTTTGGGGGGGGGGGGGGGGGGCGTGCGGATGCCTGATTTTTATGGGTACCTGCGTTACGGCGGTCACCTTAGGCGATCGGAGGTGGAAGGTCGCCTCCCCCCTCCCTCCTGAAGTCTTCTGAGACACAGGACAGGTCTTCGAAGACTTCGGGACCAATCACAAAGCGCAGCGCCGCTCGCGCTTGCGCAGTGCGTGCCCAGCCGTGAAGCCACTAGCTTTCACGGCCGGGTGCCCACACTAAGAATGACAGCACCGCGGAGGGAAGGGGGGAGAGATCCGAGGCTCGGTGCGGCCGCATCGCTGAACCTGGAGACAGACAAGTCTATTAAAAGTCAGCAGCTACACTTTTTGTAGCTGCTGACTTGTAATAAACAGATAACGGTGGAACTCCGCTTTGATGATTCTAACTACCAGCAAGAATAAGTCCTTACATTTAAAGAGCACCTGTCATTTCAGATCCATCATGGCAGCACCTGTTAGCGGGCATCCATTCACCTGCTGCCGTCAGGTCCCTCACCTTATTGTGTCACTGCCGCATCACCAGCCGTCCCATTAAAGTGAATGGGGCTGTTGGGGAGTCAGGTGCGGTTCAGAGGAGGAGGCGCTGCAGGACAGAGATGACAGTTGCTCTTTAAAAATTATGATTTAATCAATCCTTTTTACTAGTGATTTAAAACTGATCCACCCTGACTGAGCACATGCAGCTCTGTGAAAAATATACCTTTTACACAGATCCTCCCCACAGCATCCTAAAGCCTAATAAATGTATACCTGCAGTGGGAGATCCTATAATGCCTATACCTGCTACTCTCACAAGATTTGGAGAGGTCACTCCTATGCTGACCACAACTGCATTGACAAGACTGCAGCAATTACTGTACAAGCACTGACTATGACAGTTATCACGCCCTGCGCCCTTCAGATAAGGGATACGTATGTGTACACTGGTACAAGCTGGGCCATTGTAACCATGCAATTAAAAATATATATAAATAATCATACCCATGGTTCAGCTTTAAGTGGCTACTAAGGAGTAAATAAAAACACCAGAAATGTTAAAGTAACTGTGTGTGAACATACCCCAACTCCATAAAGGACAGCTTTGCTCGGCTCCTGACTCGGCTGAAAGTAGAAATTTGCATAAATCATACATTTATGTAAAAGATCCACTGGCTATGTGCAGGTACTTTTGGGGCTGATCATGCCAAGGGGCTTACTTTACAAGGTCTTTCTACTTTCAGCTATCAAAGCAGACCCACAGTGAAATGTTACGTGTATGTGAATAGTCTTCCAATTAAAAGTAAAAGGAAACATAAGCACTAAGCTATGTTCCTATCCTGAAGAAATGCCTTGCGCTAGCCTTTCAGACCAGTTGCATGACCAGATGATGGCCTTAATCTACCTCATCTCAAGTGAAGGTGATTGTGGGTGCTCCACAGACACTGCCTTTATTCTAAACATCACTTCCCAATTGCCTCCAGCTGTGGTCATCTGACCAAAAGCAGCAGCCACGGGAGTCACCGCTCTTTCAGGATAGGCACGCGTTATTTTGCTAACATACACTTAGGCCTCATGCACACTGGACGCTTTTACAGCTGCTTCTAGGGTAGTCTGGCATTTTATTTTACTGCCTCTAAAGGCCCCTCCATGTTATTCTGTGTGTCCATGTACACAAACTTTTAGGAGCGTTTAGTGGCAGGAGAGTTGCAAGCAGGGGTGTCACTCAATTTCATTGCGGGCCGCATCAGAATTATGGTTGCCCTCAAGGAGCCTGTTGTATCTGTAAGACTATATACATTTGCCCCAGGGCTTTTTGTTTGAGGGAACAGGTGCAGGAACTCAACCACACCATCCCCTGATGAACTGTATCAAGCGATGGGTGTGGCCAAATTGCACAGTGGGGGGGATCTTAAGAGGGCAATAAATACCATGAGTGCATTATGTGCGGAGTTCAGGGGTGCCTTATGTACAGAGCGCAGGGCTCAGGGGTGCCTTATGTACAGAGCGCAGGGCTCAGGGGTGCCTTATGTACAGAGCGCAGGGCTCAGGGGTGCCTTATGGCGAGACATGTATTCCGTGGGGAC
>BLSH010191431.1:1066567-1081978 GCA_018402905.1 Glandirana rugosa
GCGGAGTCCTGGCGGGTGGCAGTTTACTGCCGCCTCGCCAGGACGAGAGTGTCGCCCACCTGCAGTATACTGCAGGAGGGAAATTCGGCCCTAACGCGCGCTAGCCCGCGCGCGTAGGGCCGAGACAGCCACAGCCGCACAGGGGTCCTGTGTGGCGAAGTGGCTGTCCCCACTTGTCGGTAACCAATACCGACAAGTGGTGCACTAGCCGACACTGCTTCAGTGTCGACTAGTGTTTGCCGTGCGGGCGGCAAGCGTGCCGCGTACGCGCGCTAGCCCCCTTGTGACGGACAGTGGCTGTGATCCGACGACTATGGTCATATGACGTCCACCCGCTGTGAGAGCAGGACCGCTCCGCCGTCATTTGACGGTGGGCGGTCCTGAGGCGGTTAAATAAACCTGGCTACAAGCCAGATTTTAAAGTGGTTGTAAAGCCGCCCCCAGCCCCCCCCCGCCAAAAAACCTGCAAAGCAAAAGCATAATGAGCTAGTATGCAGCACAGCATAGCGAGAAGAGCGTGTGTAATTTGAGACCTGAGTGGAGGGAAAGGACACCCCCCCACACAGTCTCATGGGAAACATGCACAGCAAAAGCTGTCAATCACTTTCTGTGTGCTGGAAGGGGCCGGGCCGTCTGCCAATATTTTATGGTTTCAGCATGACACGGTAGAAGTGAGTCATGCAGATAGCTGAGGAATGACATAGTAGACAGAAATCACACTTGGTGCTTTTGATTGAAGCAAGTGCACACTATAGAGGCATGTACTCTGTTCATTCTTCATTTCAGAGGTTAGCAACCACTTTAATATATTTTCCTGATAACTCCCTGATGGCATATATCCTGCGAAATGCATTGAGGCTGCGCTATTGCCATTACTGACGTCATTTCTAGTGGGGGACTTCATGATACTTCCGGGTTTTGGAACTCACCATGGATCCACATGAATGGCAGAGCTGGTTTACTACTGAGGCTGCCTGTGTTGGTGCTCACTTATCATATTTCATATTCCTGATATGTGCCTTCTGTATTTGCATGAGAAAGTATCATATTCTCTTTGTATTGCTTCCTTTGTGTGGAATCCCTGGTGATCCTGCCAGTCCCTCTGCTTTCCTATTAAAAACTGACCACACTAAGCAGGAGAACACAGTATGGTCAGTTCTCTAGCTATGCTGGGAACTTAACCCGCTTTCCTCTAATGATCAGACTTCTCCTGACATGCCCCAGCTGTACAACCATTCACTGGGAAGCTCGGTGTACTGCTGCTTCTCCTCTCCCCAGCTCTTATGCACCTGAGAACAGAGGGAATGAGATCACTTGTAAAAAAGGGAAAAAGGGTATTTATAATGTATTATTATATCTGTACACAAATGTTTTGCCTTTCATTTCTATTTTAAACTAAATGGGTTGTTTTACAAGATGAATGTTTACAATCCCTTTAAGCACCTTGCTATGTAAGTACAATACTTTTGATCTATTTTCCCTCTTTAATAAAATACTACACTATATTATCCATTATCGTCTCTAAATGTATGGTTTATTATATTGATTGAGAGATCTGTATTTGGTGTGTCTGAGTGTTTTAGATCCACCATCCTTCTATCTGGGGGCTACTGAAGAGCGACTTGATGAGTTTTACTGCAGTAGTATGAAAATCGCTTGAGGCCTTTAATGGTCATTTGCAGTTGGTGAGTGTGCATTTTATTCACACAGAGGTGAAGCAGGAAGAGAAGTCACTTTTTATCACAAGGCACAGTGATTGGAGGATTATTAAATGACTTATCACATTAAAATGTATACTGTATGTTTGTTAGAGTTTTTAATATTCTTTTGGTGTTTTTGTAAGTGTTGGAACTGTTGTTATCATTCTTATACAGCCGTGGGCAAAAGTTTTAAGAATGACACAAATATCCATTTTCACAAAGTCTGCTGCTTTAGTGTTTTTAGCAGTGGCAGCCCATCCATAGGGGGCGCACAGGCACCGCCCCCCCCATCCATGCATCCGGCCCCCTGATCTACATATCAAGGAGCTGGACTATGGATTCCTAAAGGGGGGGGGTGTTAATTTTTGAAGCCCCTGATTAGAGCCAAAGGCTCCAATTGGCTTCAAAAAAGGGTGGGCTCGGGGCACAGAGCACCCGGGGTGATGTCAGTGTCATGCCGCGGTCTTCAGGGAGGGGGGGTTTGGGTTGGTGTTGATAGTGTCACGCCGCGGTCTGACGGGGAAGGGGGGTGTCGGTGTCTGCCCAGGAGAGGGGGTGGGAATGTGGTTGGGTGCTGTCAGTGCCGCTCCCCTAAAGAAAAACTCACCAGCCGCCACTGATTTTTAGATCTTGTTGTCAGATGTTACTATGGTATACTGAAGTATAATTACAAGCATTACAGAAGTGTCAAAGGCTTTTATTGACAATGACATTAAGTTTATGCAAAGAGTTAATATTTGCAGTGTTGACCCTTCTTTTTCAAGACCTCTGCAATTCGCCCCGTCATGCTGTCAGTCAACTTCTGTGCCACATCCTGACTGATGGCAGCCCATTCTTCCATAATGAATGCTTAGAGTTTGTCAGAATTTGTGGGGTTATTTTGTTCACGTGCCTCTTGAGGACTGACCACAAGTTCTCAATGAGATTAAGACCTGGGGAGTTTCCTGGCCATGGACCCAAAATTTCCATGTTTTGTACCCCAAGCCACTTAGGTATCACTTTTGCCTCATGGCAAGGTTCTCCATAATGCCGTAAAAGGCATTGTTCCTCACCAAACTGTTCTTGGATGGTTGGGAGAAGTTGTTCTTGGAGGATGATTTGTACCATTATTTATGGCTGTGTTCTTAGGTAAAATTGTGAGTGAGCCCACTCCCTTGGCCGAGAAGCAACCCCACACATGAATGGTCTCAGAATGCTTTACTGTTGGCATGACTCGGGACTGATGGTAGCACTCACCTTTTCTTCTCCAGACAAGGTTTTTTCCAGATGACCCAAACAATCACAAAAGGGATTCATAAGAGAAAAGGACTTTACCCCAGTCCTCAGCAGTCCAATCCCTGTACCTTTTGTAGAATATCAGTCTGTCCCTGACGTTTTTCCTGGAGAGAAGTGGCTTATTTGCTGCCCTTCTTGACACCAGGCCATCCTCCAAAAGTCTTCTCCTCACTGTGTGTGCCGATGTCTTCACTCCTGCCTGCTGCCATTCCTGAGCAAGGTCTGCACTGGTGGTGCCCCGATCCTGCAGCTGTATCAACTGTAGAAGACGGTCCTGGGGCTAACTGGACTTTCTCGGGTGCCCTGAAGCCTTCTCAAATGCAGTGGAAATGTTTTCTTTGGGATTAAGTTCATTTTCATGACAAAGAGTGACTTTGCAATTAATTGTAATTCATCTCATGACTCTTCAAAACATTCTGGAGTATATGCAAATTGCCATAATAAAAACTTAGGCAGCAGACTTTGTTAAAATTAATATTTGTGTCATTCTCAAAACTTTTGACCATGGCTGTAGCTTCACTTGAGTAGTGCGGTACCTTTTTTATGTCTTTGCTTGCTAAAGGTGGTGATTTCACTTAAAGGGGCAGCTGCTTACTATTTTGACTTTAATACTATTTTGAATTGTTGGCACCAATTTTATCACATTCTTTAAATGACTTTAATATATCCACCAAAAAATTTGGGACAGTTGACATCTATGTATTAGGAGCACAGAGGATTTTTTAGAATTGTATTTTAACACAACACAGTTGCTTTAAAATGGGACACGTGTCTTAGTAGTAGGGTAGATTAAAAATGGATTTTCTGAATGCAGTGTTTTCTTGCATAGTAGAAGCAACTGACCTACTTGAGCTGCTTTTTTATTGTTGCCACTGCAATTTTCAATACTAGCTTGCTATTGTAAGCATTGCCATTTTATCCAGGGCTAGGCATGCTATTAAAGCTGTTGATATTTACAGGTGCTAAAAAAAATTGGATATTTTGCTGATATACAAAAATTGGAAATTTATTATCAAAGGCTGTTAAAATACATGGAAACATTTATTTGTTTTCCATTTTTAGTTTTTTATTTATTTTTTTTTTTTTACATGCAACCTCTTCGTTAAGCTTGTAATAAATTAGAGAAAAATGAAGGGTAGCCGATATCACCCTTCAGAATTGTTGCCTGTCACTCACAGGATGATGACACGCCACCGTCTTAGGTTTCAACAGTTAATGGCTCTGGAACCATATTAACATCCGCCGGAGGCAGAGGCGATGGAAAATTAACAAAAAATTGCAGGATCCTCAGTCTGAACGCCCCGAAGATGCGATAATTCATCGGAAAGGAAATTGCAGACCTTAAACACTAAGAAACAAATTTCCGAGATAAATCTCTTTCTCCTTTTAAAACCTAACAACAATAGTCGGGTGGGAAAAAAATGGATTAAAACGCTAGTTCTCTATTACTGCAAATGAAAAATTAGAAATTATTTGTACTACGTGGAATCCTTGGATGGGGTTTTCGAGGAAGCATGAAACGACTTAGGGGGGGGGGGGGGCTAACGAGAAATAGAAAGTGGTTTTTAGTGATGGGTGTAAGTAGTGGGTGCGGAGGGGGGAATTTAAAGCAACATATGACATAATTCAAACATCTCTTTCACTCTTGCTTTCCTTTACCTCTAGGCTGCCGCTGACTCTATTTGTATTGTAATGGTTCAATTACTGCAAAACCCCACAGGGAAAATTATGGATGTTTGCCTCTATTTTTCTACCCTAGTCTGGACAACTGGAGATATTTTGTTTTCTTCCTTGCCTTTTTTTTTTCCTTTTTTAAGACATGGTGGGGGTGGTGTGATAACTGCTTAAAGATTTTCTTATTCGGCTTGAGGCTAATACTTAGTGGATGATTTTCTGTCCGGTGTGATGGCAGAGATTTGTCTGAACTAACATCTGATTGCTAATAGTAGCTTTTGCAAGAACAGGGCTGTTTTTTATTGGAGGGACGCAATGAAATTATAAAAAGGAAATTTATTAAGATTGGTATAATACCTGCCAGAATTTTAATGGTGTGAGTGTGTCATCCTAGGTGCTTGCTGGGGTTGCAAAGACAGATTCCTCTGATATTAGTATTTTTCAATAGTGTGACTGTTAGTAGAACATTAAAAACAAATTCTCATTTGGAGGAATAAATTGGTATGAGCTGCCTCCATCTTTTCACATTAAAAAAAAAAAATAATTAATTAAATATTTTATTTTTAAACAAAAAATACTCTTTACACTGCAATTTAAATGATAGAAACAAACATGTATGTAACATACATGTTTGTTTCTATCATTTAAATTGCAGTGTAAAGAATATTTTTTTGTTTAAAAATAAAATATTTAATTAATTTAACATTTTTTAAAAAAATGTGAAAAGATGAAGACAGCTCATACAAATTCATTCCTCCAAATGAGAAATTGGTGCCCCTATCACAAACATGCAGAGAGTGAACATTAGTGTCAATTTTTATGCAAGCGTGTAATTACTTGAAGTATTTTACGATTTTTAAACTGCATGCAAAGAGAATCCCTGCTTGAAAATAACCCAGAACCCCAGAAATGCAAGGATACCATGCCATCCTTTATCACCATCAATAATATTCTTAATAACATTTAAAAAAAACAAAAAAAAAAACAAAACACAAAATCAGCACAAGAGAAAAGGAAGGGGATCGGCCACTAAAGTACTGGTCTTTTGTACAAAGAGGATTCTGCCAACATCCCGAGCACAATTAATTGTAGAAAATTATTACCCCAGTTGGGACTTTTAAGATAGAATGTGAAAAACAGTAAAGATATATAACAAAAATGTAAAAAGTATACACAATTTTAATAGAATTCATAAAAGAAGGTTGACCACATGGTCTAAACTACATCACATCATAAAATTCATCACATGAGGATATCAAAGATACATATACTTAGAGCACCCTAAAGTTCAGATCAATTAGAACATCATGATGGCCCTGATAAGATGAAGGGCCAAAATTCTTGTTGATGTTCACCGAGCAACCCAACGCGTTTTTTTATGAAATTTATATTTCTTGCTTCTTCAGGGGAAGAGATGGGTGCATATGTATAGAATCATCATAAGTATAAAATCAATATATGCAGCAATGGCATACTCCAATAGATGTACCACCAAGCACATCAAGACCAAACAGGGTGGCTCCAGGTCACCAGGTTCCAGCACATATAAGGGCCGTACATAAATAAGGGATGTATATAGGCTACCCATGAAAACTGGGAATTTTGTTCACCGGGTCATCAGACGTGTACTGGTTGGTGAAAAATTTCCACTGCTGCATATATTTTTTTTATACCTATGATGATTCTACATTGTGGGCGATCAGCTTCAAGTGGAGGGGTCCCCTAAACAAGTAATTCAGACGTATGTTAGGTTAAGGGCTTCCTGCCCATGTTTATTCACTCAGAAAATAAGGATAAACAGAAAGGTCTCCCTTGCAGGGGTAGAAAACAGTCCCACAACCAAAACGTCCATTAACTGAAAATAAGCCTCCTGGCTAACGGACAGATCTCACAGGGTCTGCTTCAGACCTGCAGGCATGTTCAATCACAGCCTGCTCCTTCTCTCTCAGCACCACACTGATTACACCCAGGTCAGGCAAAATGATACCCCAGCTGGGGAGCAAGGTGTGACCAATACTTAACCCCTTGCTGCCTACAGACCTCTCCCTGCCACCCATTTACCTTAAGAATCTCAGGATTCTATGTGGTAGATATACTCCATCCACAACTGACATGGGATGTTTGTCACAACACATATGCACCCATCTCTCCCCTGAAGAAGGAAAGAACATAAATTTCCGAAACACGTAGGGTTGCTCGGTGAACATCGCATACAAGCACATTATTATTATACAGTATTTACATAGCGCCAACAGTTTACGTAGTGCTTTACAATATAAAGGCAGACAATACAGTTACAATAAAATAAAATACAAGAGGATTAAGAGCACCCTGCTCATAAGAGCTTACAATCTAATAGGGTGGGTACAAAGGTGGTACAAAAGGTTGTAACTGTGGGGAATGAGCTGATGGAAGTGGTAAAAGATTCGTTGGAGGTGTGATAGGCTTCCCTGAAAAGATGAGTTTTCAGGGATTGCCTAAAGGCGGTTAGAGTAGGAGATAGCCACACGGGTTGAGGTAGAGCGTTCCAGAGGATGGGAGAGGCTCTAGAGATGTGCTGGAGATGTGCATGGGAGGAGGAGACAAGGGAGCTTGAGATTAGGAGGTCTTGAAAGGAACAGAGAGGACAGTTTGGGTGATATTTGTGTGTGAATGGCTTTGTATGTTGTGGTATTATTGAATTTAATTCGCAGGGCGATTGGGAGCCAGTGTCTGAAATATGGAATACTTACCTTAGAATGAAGCCCTCCAGAGGCACCTGGTCACCGCTGAATGGGCTGACATCTTCCCTTTCTTCTGGGTTTGCTTCGGCTGTGTGATTGGCCGGAGACACGAAAAACGCCACAACCGCGCATGCGCGTGGGAGCCATCGGTTTCAGCATGAAGCTCTGAAGTACCGGCAAAGGTATGCCGGACCTTCAGAATGCATGTGCCAGTGATGTCACTTGCTGCATGCAGGGTGAATATCTCCTAAACACTGCATGTTTAGTAAATATTAATTTTACCTGCAAGTAAGCCTTATTATACCATGAGCCATTCAGCTCACTACATCAATTGCAATGGAATTACACAGAGCGGCCCTGTTCATACTCTTCTGGGGTCTTCCGTCAGTGCTCTTGGCTCCTTCTCTTCTCAGTGCACCACCAAAGCAAGCCACTTCCTATGGTGGAGCACCTGCAGGATCGCTCTGGCTGTGTGCATCTATTGACACACACACACACACACACACACAGCTTGGCCCCACCTCCCACTCCCTCCAGACTGAATTTGATTGAGCCCCTGTTCACATCGATGCGGTCAAATCACATGTCAAATCGGAGCCTATTGCCAGCAATAGGAGCGTACCAATTGGTGTGACGCCGACTTTGCAACACAGCTTCGATTTCCAAAAGTAGTTCCTGCACTACTTTTGGTAACTTTGGGGGCGATTTCAATAGACATCTGTGCATGAACCCACACAGATGTCTTTCAAGTCGCCCCCGAAGTCGGACTAAAATGCGGCTTTGAAATCGTGCGAGTTCAGGTGAAGTTGCACGATTTCGAAGCCATGCCCAGTGTGAATGAGGGCTTACAGCCACAAGAGCCAATGGTTCCCGCTGTTGCCTGTGAGAGAGGGGAGAGACAAGAATGCAGCTGCAGATGGATATAGCCAGTGGCAGCCAGCGGCCCCCCCAGCCAGCCAACCAACCATCCCCCCGCCGCTTGCTCGTTCGCCCCTCCCCCTTCACTCGATCGTCACATCGCTTGCCCATCGCATACCAGGCCCCTGCCAACCCTGCACTTACCCCATCCAGATTACGGCTTCCCCCCCTGCGTCTCCTCTCGAGTCCCAGCGGTTGCTTCAGGAGTTAAGACTCGCGGCCAATCGGGTCTTAGGACTCCCAGCCAATCGGGTCTCAGGACCCGCTTCCTGATTGGCCGGGAGGAGAAACAGAAAGACAATAGCGAATATTATATCGCTAGTGTCACAACTGGGTGGGCTCCAGGTGCAGTGCTCTGTGCCCAAAGCCCACCCTTTTTAAAGCCAATTAGAGCCTCGGGCTCTAATCACATGCTTCAAAAAAAGAACAAAACCCCATTGGAATCCATGCGTCCGATGCTTTGTATTTGGATTAAGGGCCAGGCGTATGGACATAAGCGTGAGCACATAGGGTGGAAGGTACTGTACTGTGCAGATTCCCCCTAGAGAAAGGGACTGGGGAATCTCTGTCCTCAGTCTTTTTCTCTGTCTCTGTTTAGACCCCTGATATTTCACTAAAGACCCCCAGCAGGGCTCCTAAATAAAATTGTAAAAAAAAAATAAAATATAATATTGTAAAAAATAATAAAAAAAACTAAATTGTAAAAAAATAAATAAAATAAAAAGAAACGACTGGCACCTCTCTGCCCTACTGACACCGTCCTCTGCCCTTCTGACATTTGTACACACACACTCATGTTTGTTTGCACTTTGTGGTGCACACCCTAATGCAATAGGCTGCACACACCTATGCGTATGGATTAGGGGGACGGCACCCCTGCATGAGCAGCCACCACTGGGCATAGTGCTGGATCGATACAAGACTCAGGTAAGTATTTGGTGGAGGCGGGACAATACTACTATTTTTTGCCGAAAAAATGCATTTATTATTTTTCTCCGCAGGAGCCTGTGACAGCATGTACTCTAAACCAGCATCGGTCTCTTCTGCCTGCTCCATCTCCTGTCTCACAGAGTGTGGCTGGCAGTTTTCTCTCCCTATGACTACACTATTGGGAAAGAGTGGAGGATTTTGAGCTATAGGAACACCATCTGACGCCGGGACAGAGGTTCCTTAGAGAGCACTTGACAGCCCATGGCTCTTGGTGGATGATATATGGTCATGCAATGTTCCGGGGATCATGCGAGTGCAACATTTATTGTTTTTATATCTTATATTTATACGTTTATTGAGCTAGGGCTGCGCTTCCCAGTGTTGCCAACCATCAGTAAATCAATGATTTTTACAAATGTGTGTAGATATTAAGTTCTGATAATTTGCTGTGCTGCGTTGTCTTTTTAAGTATAAACCAGGTAAATGACTTGTTATGGGTATTGTCAGTGTTCCCATATTGTGTTTTTACTGTTTAAATGTCATATGTCTTGGTTTTTAATAGGAGTTCTTTCATCTTTCAGGCTGTCAGTAAAAAAAATATAAAAAAAAAAGGTGCTCTGTCAGTAAATTCCCCATGTTTTGTCAGTAGAAAAATGCTGCAGGAGGTTGGCACCACTGGCGCTTCCCTTGTTTTTGTTGTTTGCAAAGTTTCAATAAATGGGCCGTGTAAAAGTAAAATTTTGGAGAAAAGTAGAATTTTCGAGCAAGTTCCAAAACACAATGCATGTAAATAAATGGTGATTTATGGAAATGCAAAGATACCAGAAGTGAGCATTCGAATGACTTGATTTTTACGTGCTTTTACTCGCAATTGTTTAAGGTGGTGAAAGGGACTTTATGAGATATTTTTGAAGCCAGACGCAACCAGGCAAGGAAGTCGGGCCAGGAATTGACCACAGAAACTGTGCTTAGTATTGGCACAACAGAAGTTTTGAAGACGGTTGAGTGCTCGAAAGAGGGGCTGAGGATCCCAGTAGGCACTTGAAGGAGCAACATGTTCACTTGGAAATTAAATTTGTTTTTTTTTTTTCATTTCAGGTAACAGTTAAATTTGTTAAACAAGATGGATGAACATTAGTCCTGTTCCTCATGTAATGTGTATTGTTGCACCTGTGAAAATAGAGCTGTGCGCTGTCAATATCATCATGACAGCTTGTAGCCCGGGGTAAAGGATGTTCATTTTCTGATAGCATCAGCCACTTTGTCAGGAACTCACCCTGGATACCTGGGGTTAAAGGTGGGGTTCTGCTTGGTGAGATGCTTTGAGATGTAGTGAAAGCAACTTGCCATGGTACAATGGAGTTACACATATGAACAGAAAACGTTCCTATAAATGTCTAAGGGCATTTGGGCATTCATGCATGATCCAACCGCCCTCGGGTGCCTCCATTGCCTGGCAGGTTCAAAAACACAATTGTTGGGTTGGACAAATACTCACACTTAAGCTGGCCATAGACAGATCCAAATTTGGCCAGTTCAGTAGAAATCTAGACACGTTTTGATCCAGCTATAAGCAGGCTGGTTGTACTGAAGTCGATCTAGCAAACGGGGAAAACAATAGCAGAGTGGGAGGAATTCCCCCATCAACTGTGACTTTCTTTCCTTCATCCCATTGTTGAGAAAAGAAAATTGCATAATCTATGGCCAGCCTTAGGCTAGACCTAATGAGTGATTTAGCTCTAGCTTAAGTACCTCAGTTGTGTTACTAAAATGGCTTACCAAGAGTAGTGACTGATCGCTAAAAAGATGGAACAAATAGTATGGTGTGAGCTCCAAAGAAACCGTGCAGTAGGGATTAATCTCACATGATTACACAGCGCTTCAGTTGTATGAGATTGATCAATAATACTTGCTACTTATTTAATACTTATTTGCAATAGAATTTATGAATATTGTCAGCAAGCATGAGTTTATCTCTGTCTGCATCTGCCATGTTACCACTCAGAACGTTCAACCCGTGGGAATGTGCAGGTAGGGAATGAGCGGAGAGATGAGTGGGGAATTTTTGGCAAAATTAATTTCTATGCAAAATAACCAATATAGCCATTGGTGAAGTGGAAACTCTCAACCTTTGTGGACTATAGAAACCTTACATTTTGGCATATTTCAGCTAGATTGGCTGAAATTTGAACTCTTGATGGTCCTGTAGGCACCACTCAGGTCAACAAACTTCAAGTGGAAAAACGAAAGATCAGTGTGGAAAAAGAAGGGAGAAACATTGAAAAAATGTAAAGATGTCAGCCAGACTGACTGCATCCAATCAGAAGCTGCAGCTGTCTGAATACAACAGCTGGCAGGGTAGAGACCTCAATCCATGCTATTTAACGTGGTTGGGGTAATCCAGTCATTTCTCTTGTTATAAAGTTATTTTCTCTTTTTCTACATTTAGAGAGTGTTTTTTTTTTGGGGGGGGGGGCGGGGGAGGTATTATTTTGGGTAGCTTATTTCATTTAGTGTTTTTGTATTTGTGTTTTTTTTCTTTTTTGTTGTATTTGTTAGTTGTCAGGTCACCTGGGGTCAGGTGACAAATGGGTGTGAATCGCACCGCTGAAGTGCAAAGCGCACCGCTAAGGTTGCAAAGCGCACTGCTAAGGTTGTGAACCCTTAGCTGACTGCTGCGACTAGAGATCAGGATGGTGCAGGGAAGCAGGACTGTTGGAACCCTGACACAGATTGCACAGGGAGCTAGAGTATAGGTTTCCCCAGGGCGCGGAGTCTAAGAGCCAGCAGGTGTTCACCAGGGCCTCTGGTGGTGAGGATGTACTTGGCTGCAACTGGATCCAGGACATGGCCCCCGGGGTCCCCCAGCTCATGGCAGGCTACAGGTGAAATGGAGAGAAAGCAGCAGTGCAAGATATCAAGAGATCGTCAGTGGGAGAGCCAAGGGTCAGGGCTACAAGCGGACAGAAACAGACAGGAGACACGCCAAGGTCGGGTCACTGGCAGACAAGGAAGGTCAAAGAACAAGCCAAGATTGGGGACACTAGCAGACAAGGAAGGTCAAAGAACAAGCCGAGATCGGTACACTGAAACAAATGAAGCGCACACGGCAGAAGCAACCACACAAGCCTAACACACAATAATTGGATGGCAACGAGGCTTGCAGCACAAGGTCTTTTATAGTGTTTCCTTAATTGGAGAATGGGGTGGAGTTCTACAGAGGGAAGATTACTTAGCACACAGGTGATGATGTGCACGGCCTCTAAGCTGACACAACCAAAGATGTAAACTGACAGGACATGAATTGTACTACAGGTTCATGACATTAGTGCGCTAGAAAATTTTTGTTAGTGTGTTTGTTAGTGTGTTTGTTAGTGTCACTTTACAATTTTATTTTATTTTTTTCACTGTCTAAATAATGAGGCTTTGGAAGGGCAGTTTTTGTACAAAAAGAGGTCCAGGGTAGTTGGAACGAAATTCTGTTACCCTTAGGAGTCATTTACTGTAATAACCATCACACCATTTAACTTTAATTTCATCTTGCCTTTGTACTCCAATTTTAACACGATTCACAGAAATATTTGTACATTGACCAATTTTTCATGGAATGAAAATCTAATTTTTGCTTATCCCTACCGACAAATGTAAAGGTTAATAATACTGTGCAAAAGTTTTAGGCAGGTGTGAAGAAATGCTGTAAAGTAGAATGCTTTCAAAAATATATATTTTAAAATGTTTTTCAAATTTACAAAATGCAAAGTGAGCGAACGGAAGAAAAATCAAAAGCAGATCAATATTTGGTTTGACCACCCTTTGGCTTCAAAGCAACATCAGTTCCTCTAGGCACAATTGCACACCGTTTTTGAAGGAACTCGGGCAGGTAGGTTGTTCCAAACATATTGGAGAATTAACCACAGATCTGTGGATGTAGGCTGCCTCAAATTCTCATTCTTTTCATGTTATCCTAGACAGACTTGATAATGTTGAGATCAGCATAATTCGGTTGGTTGCAGACTGGTTGGTAAGTTGAGCTGGAAATTTTATTTGGTTTTGTTTCACATGCGTCGCCCTTCCATGTGCTCTTTGCTGCAACAGCCAGTTATAGGTGGGGGCAGTGGCCATTTGCTTGTAATGTTGAGATCAGGGCTCTGTGGGTGCCACAACAGCACTTCCAGGACTCTTTGTTCTTCTTTAATACTGAGGACTCCTGTTTTTTAATGCTTACAGTATAAATGCAGGCAGATACTTCTCCATCATGCCATACTATCAGGGAGGCGTGTGACTGGCCACAAATTTATTCGTTGGCAGGGGTGCAAAAAACGGCAGCAGGTGCTCTGGATGGATGAGTCAAAATGTGAAATATTTGGCTGTAGCGTGAGGCAGTTTGTTTGCGGAAGGGCTGGAAAACGCCACAATAATGAGTGTCAGCAAGCAACAGTGAAGCATGGTGGAAGTCCCTTGCAAGTTTGAAGCTGCATTTTTGCAAATGGAGTTGGAGATTTGGTCAGGATCAATGATGTCCCCAATGCTGAGAAATACAGGCAGATACTTATCCATCCTGCCATATCATCAGGGAGGCGTGGGATTGGCCCCAAATTTTTTCTACAGCTATACAATGACCCCAAACATACAGCCAATGTCATTAAGAACTATCTTCACTGTAAAGAAGAACAATGAGTCCTGGAAGTGATGGTTTAGCCCCCATAGAGCCCTGATCTCAACATCATCAAGTCTGTCTGGGATTACTTGAAGAAACAGAAGGATTTGGGGCAGCCTACATCCACAGAAGCTCTATGGTTAGCTCTCTAAGATGTTTGGAACAACCTACCTGCCAAGTTCCTTCAATAACTGTGTGTAAGTGTACCTCGAAGAACTGATGGTGGTTTGAAGACAAAGGGTGGTCACAACAAATATTGATTTGATTTGGATTTCCCTTCTGTTCATTTACTTTTTCTTTTGTTAACGGATAAAAATATATGATTAATACTTCTAATTCTAAAAGCACTCTTAATTTACAGCATTTTTTCCCACCTGCATAAAACTTTAGCATAGTACTGTATATTAACCCCTTCACGCCGGCACCCCCCGGTCCTTTAAGGGGTTCAGATACCTGGAGTCGTGGCGGGTTTTTGATCATGTGACTGGCTGTCACAGCAATCACATGATCGGAAATCTCCCGATCGCAAGTAGAGATCAGGAGCTTTCCATTAGCCACCGGTAACTCTGCCGGGAGCGTGCAGGGCGCAAACTCTCGCCACATCTCTGTTTTTTCTTTAGGTATGCATACATGCGGCCTCTTGACGTTAAGGCCCCACCGAGAGGCCGCATATATGCGTACGGCCAGCAGGAAGGGGTTAAGCTGTTCTGCTCAGTTTGCGAATCCAGTCTTGGAAATTGAGGGATACTTGCCAGGGGTTTTCAATTACATTAAACGTTCCCTTACCATAAGGTAGCTTACTGTTGACAATATATCTGTGAAGGTTCTCAATTATCCAGGTCATGGTATAGCTAGTGGTAGTTAGTCACATTCAGCTGTACTTGTTCTGTAATGTTTAACGTTCAACATCACAGAATAAGTCCATTTGTGTCTAACTACTACCAGCTTTAGGGTTGACAATGTTACTGCTTACGGTTGGGTCAACAAGCCCTCATGTCCATAGACACTTTCTGACCAAGTCTGGTTGAGTACTTAACGCTAATCTGGGAATCCTCCATATATAATCTACATTGGCAACTGCAGATTGTGGCTCTCAGACCTTACCGGTATGGTAAGGATCTTATCAGTAATCACTTTTACATTTTTACGTCCCAAAAAGTTAAGATTTTCATATTGATGGCAGACTGTTTGTGCCTCTTGAGCTGTTAATTGCCTAGCATTTATCAGACGGGTAGTGTGGACCCAATATTTCTTGGACCTTTACTTCATTCTCCAAGAATATTCAACCTGATAATCGGAGGAATGGATTGTAATGGCATTTCACTGTGCTTTTCCACATGATAAGCCAGTGTTCAGCTTTTCCCCTCCAATTAGTTATGCATGTTGGTACAACAATGTCTCAATAGACCTGGCCATGAGCGAAGATCTGAAGGTAGCTCTAAAGCAGAACTCCAGACAAAAATAACAAGATTTAAAACAGTGGTTCTCAACTCCTGTCCTCGGGACCCACCAACAGGCCAGATTTTAAGTATTA
>BLSH010191431.1:1175461-1188335 GCA_018402905.1 Glandirana rugosa
GGAGAGGGAGGGGGAAAGAATAAAAATAATATTAAAGGGGGAGGAAGGGGGAACCAACAGAGGAGATACATACATTGTTGTTGATTGGTATAGGTATATACGACTATGTCAACAATTGGACACATGGGGTAATATGGTAGTCTCAACGCGGGGTTGTGAACGACATTATCAAAACTTGTTTGTCATCAACCTATGTCATTCAAATTTAATAAAGATCAAAGGAATTGGTGGAGTCCTGGCGGGTGGCAGTTTACTGCCGCCTCGCCAGGACGAGAAGGTCGCCCACCTGCAGTATACTGCAGGAGGGAAATTCCGCGCGCAATCCCGGCTTAAAGGGAGGACGTCATATGACGTCCACCCGCTGGAAGAGCAGGACCGCTCCGCCGTCATTTGACGGTGGGCGGTCCTGAGGTGGTTAAGGAAACTAGAAATAATTTAAACTTACTGTATCCAACTACTGTTTGTTCAAAACTATTACAGCAAGTGTTGGGGCGCAACTCTGATGGTATAATGGGGTACACAGGTTAACAACTGTATCAGCATATATGGATATGGTTAGTTGTTGTTACATACATAGAGGAGACAACCAAGGGGGAAGGAGGGGGAAATTATAATAAAAATAAGAAAGGGGGAGGGAGAGGGGGAAATAAAAACCTGGGGTGGGTAATGGACAAAGTCAGTGGGATGTGCAATTCTGCGCTGAGGGCAGCCTGAGTAGCGTGGACCCGGATCCGATAGTCCACTGGCACTGTAACAGAAAAAACAAAGGGAGGCGCCTCTGAGTGCAGCAGTAAGATATAGACTTTAATAAAACAGGTTTAAAAACACTCACAAGATCCAAGTGTCAATAGGCATGAAAACGACTACCACTCAGGGGGAGGCAGGTGAGCGCCAATGTCCTCAGTCTAGTTGGATAAGGAGACTGTCCCATACCGCTCCTGCGGCCGCCGTGATGTGTGGAGTAGAGCCGGCTGAGTGCTGCTGCACTCAGAGGCGCCTCCCTTTGTTTTTTCTGTTCAAAACTAATGTACTTTTGTCCTACTGCACTTCTGTACTGCTGCAATTGGAAAGAGCAACTATCAAGAGTCACCCCACACCCACCCACTGACACCCCACAGCCACCCACTGACAACCACAGCCCCCCACTGACAACCACAGCCACCCACTGACACCCCACAGCAACCCACTGACACCTCACAGCCACCCACTAACACCCCTAACCACCCACCCACTGACACCCCTCACCACCCACACACTGACACCCCACAGCCACCCACTGACACCCCACAGCCACCCACTGACACTCCTCACCACCCACCGACACCCCTGTATCCTAATCGTGATGCATCGCGGAATTGAATCAAATCCAATTGTTGACCTGATAATCGTAATCGAATCGAATCGTGAGGCCAGTGAAGATGCGCACCCCTACTAGCTAGCACCAACAAACTAACTTCAACACAAGGGGAACATCAACCCCAAGCCCGCAAAGGGTGGTCCAGAGGTCTGGTAAATTTACATCAGGTCTCACATGTGCTAGCTAGGCCGAGCAAGACTGTTTGGAGGCCTGTTAAATTTCCTTCCAGAGAAGCAAGAAGTGCGCAGGAGAGAGGAACCAGAAGTTGTCAGAGAAGCAAGAAGTGTGCTGGAGAGAAGTTGGAGAAGTGTATATACTGTAGAGTGTATATAGTGGTCCCGTGTACAGAACTGTTGATTCTAGGGCATCCCATAACTACCCCAATCCCTATCCAAGTTCAATCCCCAAATAAAAACAACAAAAACAAAGAGCAAGTCTGTTTTCTGACTCTGGATGCCAGTAGGAGTATGAGTGAGGGCAGTTGTGAGCAGGGGAACCACACTAACCAGCCACCCCTAAGGGGGCCATTGGCTACATACACACACACACAAACAAGGTCCATAAAGACATGGATGAGTGCGTTTGGGGTGGAGGAACTTGACTGGCCTGCACCTGATCTCAACCCAATAGAACACCTTTGGGATGAATTAGAGTGGAGACTGCGAGCAAGGCCTTCTCATCCAACATCAGTGCCTGACCTCCGGCCGGCGCAGCCACCTGGCACCTCTTGTGTTGCGTTGGTGCTCTACACGGGATTCCGTGTCACGGGCATCACTGGTGCTATATGGCATCAACAGCCGCCCCCTTACCATCCATGTTTTCCCTGGCGGCCCCCACGCTGTCATACTGGGTGTTTCGTTTCTTGGCACAGGGGTGAGTGAATCAATATGCATCAGGATTTACCTATAGCCATACGTTTTATATATTGATTTGTTTGATTGTTTATATTTTGCGTACATTTATCAGTTCTTATGTATTGGATACTGTATTTTCATTTATATTTATATTCTAGATATTTACACCTACTTGACCCGCACAAATATATCCTCTGAAGGAGGACACCACTATAGCAGAAAGTCTGAAACATGTCAGGATGTGCCAATAAATCCCCGTCTTGTACACACCAATCAGGGATGGCATGTTGACTGGTCATTTGTGTAGTGTATATCTCTGTTACCTATTGCCAAGTTTTATGACTATTATCCAGAGACCTATACCTCATATTTTATATGTTTAATGTATCAATAAAATCTCTAAGTTTATTATAAGAAAGGGGGGGGAGGTTTGGGACTTTGAGTAAAGCATGCAACCTGGAAGCACAAATGCTAAAATGTATAATGTTGGTTTTATTGAACACGTAAAGTAAAAGACATAACTAATTATATTATGAATACATAGTTGCAATCATGTGAAGATAATTCCATGTATATACATTTTTGTAAACCAGGGCACAAAAGAGCAAGGTAAACAGCACCATTCCAATAACATGATGACAGAATGTCTACACGCATAGATACAGTAAAACCTGATTGTCCAGTAATTTATAAAATGATTCTCATAAAAACGCATATTGGAGATGTCAGTGGCTCGACGCGTTTTGTCGTCCATACCACTCATCAGGAGCCATGCGTGGGAAGTGTCTGTATGGTATGTAAAAAATCATCAATAAGTACATCTAAATTACATAGGAGGAAAAGAAGGAGAATAGACAGATGACCTAATGGCCACCCATACTTACAAGTATACTATTACTGGGAGCCAGGAGGGCGACTGCACAGGATGGGCCGGGAGAGTATGTTCCCCCCACGGGAGCTGAGGCAGTAATTCCTGGCGGCAAGGCAGCAGGGCGGCCACAGTTGAAGTGCGGCCAGAGGAACAACGTTTAAGTGGCCCTAGTCCTCCATGTGATCTGTAAAGGAGTGCATAGGCACATAAATATGTGCATGAAATAAGTATATAAGTATAGAAGGACTGGGAAAAGTGTGGATGGTGCAGGACTGAAAGTGATTTAGTGGGAGAGATAGGTGTGGGGACAAGGAAAATGTGAAATGAAAAGTAGATGAATAGAGAAGCGATGTGCACTGTAGAGGATAGCACTGGTAAGGAAGTGCCAAGTGAAGACGGGCAGAGAGAAGCAGATGGGGGATCTTTAATTAACAAGATCGAACAGTGCACCAGGTAAAGGACCTGGAAATAAATACCTATGGTGACAAGATTGACAACTACTCCCAAAAAAGTGCACCATAGCCCGCCAGCCGCAAAACCGATGAGAGCACCCGAATCTGCAAACGGAGTGCAGGGACTCCACTGAAGCTGCCAACGCCACGCGAGCGTCTGTGTAGGAGACTCTGTTCCTATCATGCCCTTAAAGTTCAGGGGGTTCTTGCCACTGGCACTAGGTGCCAATCAGATTCTTCTAAAATGAAAGACTGTACATGATCAGAAACAATAAACAACAAAAAAAAAGGCCTTTGTCGTACGAGAAAATTCATACAAATTTTCGTTCATCGGTTTAGAGGAAAATCGGACGAACGCTTGCCCGATTTTCATATAGTGCGTACCCTACATTAGAGTGCTGCTTTATTTTGGTTCTGAAATATTTTTGTTCTTTATTGCTTTGTAAAAACAAGGTCAAAATAAGGAAGGAAAAGGTCAAAGTACTAGAAGAGAGGAATCATTAAAATATTAGAAGAGGGGAAGGATCAAAGTACTAGAAGGGGAAGAATCAAAGTACTAGATGTGGTGAAGTATTAAAAAAATAGGATCAAAATACTAAAAAAGGGGACACATCACAGTTTTAGAAGCAGGATGGATCAAAGTACTAGAAAAGAGGAAGGATAAAAGTATAGGAAGATAGAAAGGAGCAAAGTACTATAAGAGATGAATTGGTCAATTTACTAAAATAGGGATATCAAAGTACTAGAGTATGTAAAAGATCACAGCACTAGAAGAGAGGAGAGGGTTGACATACTACAGCAGGGGAAGGATTTTACTAGACAAGAGAAAGGGTCAAAGTACAAAAAGAGTGGAAGTGTCAGAGTTATAGTACTGAAAGAGGGGTAGGATCAAAGTACTAGAAGAGGGATGGGCCAAAGTACTAGATGAGGGGGAAGGGTCAAAATACTACAAGGGGGGAATAAAAAGTACTAAAAGGGGGTAAAGGTCAAAGTGATAGAAGAGGGAAGTGGTCAAAGTATTATATAAGCGGAATGATCAAAGTATTTGAAAAGAGGAATAATTAAAATTGTAGAAGGGAAAGGGGGTAGGATCAAAGCATCAGAAGGAGGGGAGAGTCAGCATAAAACAGAGCATGTCCCCCTGACTATCAGAATGACAATGCTTAGCTTAACTAGAGTTCTTCCTAGACCCGGGTCACCAGGCAAGAGACCCACAGGTATTTGCACCAGGTGTTGGGTCTAGTGAAACACAAGGCTACAACCAAAAGTTCCTCATAGTGTGTGCTTGTTCCTTAACCTACCAAGGATGAGAATACAGGAGGAGGTTTTACTAGTGAACCAAACTACACTGTGCCTCATGACTAGATAGGGTCATGACTACTCAGAAGAAACATTGTTATGCTACAAACAGACTCCCATTCCTATGATCCTATCTTGGTCCATTTAACATCTTAAAACTGCATCTAAACCCAAAAACAAAAATGGAATACATTGCAGCTTACGAGTTCTTAGATGAAGTAGCTGCATTTGTTTTCTCTCTTCCCTTTTTTTTACCTGGTGATCCCATAAATAAACACACTTCCTGTCCCCTCATGTCCCTTTCTCTATTGTATTTATGAGTTTATGAGGACAGCCATGGTTGTCGCACAGGCTAGACTTCAAACATGTTTGTCTTTGTTCATCTCCATTACATTGTGGATTAATGGGACTAGTATTTTGCTCAATAAAATTAAGCTTTTTTTAAACTCTTCCTATAATGGTCGTGCGCATTGGGCACATGGAAAGCTGCGATAAAAAAAAATAAAAAAGACATAGATGCCAGAACCTTCTTGTCAGATCCTTGAGAGGACAGATGCAGACCCTCTCACGCCTGTTAGCCAAATCCACACTTCAGTCTAGAAGCCCTCATAAAACCATAAAATTTGCAAGCTTGTGCAACCTGGAAAACAAACAGATACCTGCCAGATCTCCCCCCATTGTGAATACCCTAGCTGAGATCTCCCTCTCTAGCAATACGCATTTCTGTCTTGGTAGAATCTATAACTTCAGGGTATTTCATAACTTGTGATATAATAACAGTACAGTCAGAATAAGAACATATTGACCTCCATCAGTTAATTAGTAATGCTTTGAACCCAAGCACCCCTATCTTAGACGAGATGGGGAGCAAAGAGGCACATTATCCCTCCTAGGTAAAGTAGACCTCTGAAATCTGTCATATTTATATCCATTCTGAAGGTAATTCAATGCTGAATAATAATGTGTTAGGTCTGCCAGGGACCCCAACCGTCATTCCGGTTTCCTGACCGGTAGTCTTCTTATCCCAGTATCAGGTGAAGGGACAGTTGCAATCTTGCAGCCAGAATTCCGGGACCACAATAGAAAGTGCAAACAGGCTAAATCAGGGAACAACAAATCAAGTAACTCACAGTTAGCAGAGGGCGAATTCAGGAGCCAGGCAGAAGGAAGGACAATGCAATGATGGTCTGAGTCAGTAAACCAAGGCAGGTATCCAAGGGGTATTCCAGAAGACGGCATCAGGCACAGGCAGGGTTGGCAACAACGATCAGCGTAATCCAAAGGAGTAGTCCAAAAAGCATCGTTGGGAACAAGCAAAAGTCAGCAACCAGAAAACAATATGATACACCATCAAACAGGAAGTGAACCTTATATTAAGGCAGAGACAGGAAGGGGAAGTGATGAGTTTATAGGTACCAGATCAGGTAATTGCCTACAACTCGCCACTGGGTCCATTACCACAAAGCAATTCCCAGTGGCTCAGGCAGTTGGGATCTGACCCAAGACCACCATGTCCCAGGATCGATTCCTGGTCAAGACATGACAATATGCAAGTTAGCAGACTGTAATATTTAGTTATTTAAAAGTATTAAGAAAACTGTATCTGTGACATGGTCATAAACACAGTGACATCTCAGCAGCCACAGTTTAGAACTAATGATTGGTCAAGCCACTTCTGTCAACACCCCCTAGAGGTCCAGAAAAGGGCACTGCAACCGCAGTTGACAGCTTTTGTTTTAACATCAAACCAAAGAACAACTGTTGAGTCGTATTAGAGCCATCTTGCTTGTTGATTTGGATATTGTTAAGTATTCTCACCCTCAACTCATTTTTATTGTTCTGTTGCTTGTTGTCTCTTTGGGGTTGATTTACTAAAGGCAAATCCACTGTGCACTACAAATGTACTGCAAGTGCACTCCAAGTGCACTTGGAAGTGCAGTCTTGTAGATCTGAGGGGAAGATATGCTGATTTCTATCATCCAATCATGTGCAATTAAAAATGCTGTTTTATATTTTCCTTGCATGTCCCCCTCAGGTCTACAGCAACTGCACTTCCAAGTGCACTTGCAGTGCACTTTCAGGTGCACTTGCAGTGCACTTGTAGTGCAGAGTGGATTTGCCTTTAGTAAATCAACCCCTTTGTTTTATTGTAATATCCTTTTTCTGTAAATATTTCATTTGCACCATTTTAACTTATCATTATTAAACAATATTGTGAAAAGTATTAAAAGTGTCACTAATGCTCTACTGCAGAGTGTAAAGAATCCCTGTCTCTTGAAGAGCGCTATTGTAGTGTACATCTCTAAATATACCTGTCTGTGGTGTTACAGATGTTTTTTAGATTCAAATTGTCATTGCTGTTATTTGAAGTGGGTTGATAGCCCCAAAGCTATCTGGTGGCAATTTGGAGTGTAAAGGGTTAACTATAGATAGTGACAATCGCTCTGTTAGCACTTAGATTGTGGTCCTGCAAGCTGGAAAATCTTTGTGCAGGGTGAAGTTGAGAGTGTCATTGTTTCGAATTAGTGTGAGGTTGACCAGCCAGTTGTCACAAGCTGGTGAAAAGGGCAGTGGTCTAACCCATGTTTGTCCCACTTCCCACTGCCCTAATGCATATATGTGGTGGCAGGACGGGTGGGTCTCAACAACCAGCCACAGCACATACTGTATGTAGCCATGTGGGTCTGATGTTCTCGGCTAAAAGCACTCCCAGCAGTGCGCTGTAGAGCTGTCACATCAGTTCTTGGTCTCTGATTGTGATTGGGAGCCAGCAGGATGACTGATGTGAGAGCCAATCACAGCGATCATGTGATCAGGACTTCACCTCCCAGTCCTAACACCCACTTAAAGGAATGCCAGGAGGCAGGCGGAAAGGGTTAAGCTCCCAAAAAAACATGAACTTTGTGTAAGCAGGTTGAATTTTATGCTGCCCCAGGAGGGAGGGGTAACATGTTTCCCGGTTCTTTCTTGGCGAGCTATCTTGGGTCTGACCCACTGGTCCTGTGCTGTCTAAAACAGGGGTCCGATGCAGAGAGCGAGGGGGTGTGCATAACACAATACATGTTGCCATTACTAGAGTTTGTCCCCGTAGCCTGCTGCTGAAATCAGAGCACCTATGGATAAAGAGCCTTCTACCACTGAGATCTAAAAAAACCCCCAAGACACCAGATCTGGAGCTCTGTCATAATGGACTCTGTCTTGTGCAGGTAGATGCACCGCTGAAGTGCGAAGCGCACCTCTAAGGTTGTGTGGCGCACCACTAAGGTTGTGGACCTATAGCTGACTGCTGCTAATGTGCTCTGGCTGGTATGGGAAGATGGGCCCCTGGAGCACTGACACACAGGGAGTTAGTGCGTCGGTTTCCCCAGGGCACGGAGTCTAAGAGCCAGTTGGTGTTCGCCAGAGCCTCTGGTGGTGAGGATGGATTTGGCTGCAACTGGATGCAGGTTGCGGCCCCTGGGGTCTCCTAGCTCATGCTCTGCTGGCTACAGGTGCAAGAAAGGAAGCAGCAGTGCAAGAAACAACAAGGGATAGTCAGCGGGCTAGCCAAGGGTCAGGGCCACAAGCAGACAGGGACAAATGGGAGAGCACGCCAAGGTTGGGGTATCAAGCAGACAGGAGAAACAGAGAACAAGCCGAATGCCAGAGTATCAGGCAAGCAGGGATAGTCAGAACAAGCCAAAGGTTGATAAACAGAAATAGGCTCAGAGCACACGACAGGAACAACCACACACAAAGCCAAACACACAATATTGATCAACAACAAGGCTTGCAGCACAAGGTCTAAAATAGTGTTTCCTTAATTGGAGACTGGGGTGGAGTTCACTGAGGGAAGATTACTTAACACAGAGGGGATGATGTGCAGGGCCTCTAGGCTGACACAACCAAAGAGGTAAGCAAACAGACAGAATATGAAATGTTACTATAGGTTCATGACACTGGGTTAGGGATGTTAGGAAGAGACTGTGTACTTTGTTATGGATGCTACAAATTTCCATTGAGGTTTTGAAATGTTGTCCTTGCCTGATCTGAAGTTACTCAAGGGGTGTAATGCAAGTAACCAGCACACACAGCCTACAGCTTGGGTCAGTTGAACACACTGAGGTATGAAGATAGCATTGTAGGAGTTAATACAGTGTGAATATAATGTGTGTACATGTGACAAGTGGGATAGCCTCTTGCAGGAGGAGCTGTTGTTGGCACTCTCTCCATGAGCGGTCAGTCTCCCATAGTAATGGGAGCAGATCAGCACTGTAGAGGTCCTCAGCCTGTGCACAGTTATGGAAGAGGAACAGTTCAGTGCGTGCACGCATGGAGCCTGCGTTAGGCGCACAATGGGGCCCTATTCTATTACTGGGAGTGAAGTAGTGGAGATACGTTGGACAGGTGGTGTAGGTATTGGCCCAGCGTGTCCCTCCTAAATGCAACAGTGATTGTGGTGGTGTACATTAACATTGAGAGAGTTAACAAGAGTTCAGTCATCTGTTCAAGCAAAGGTACCCCACGTGTAAGGCAGTGACCCTATCTAAGTGCCTAGCGTAGCCCAGAAGAACACATCCTAGGGTAGGCCTCCTATGTGACCCAAGCTTGGTACCCAACAAAGAGAAGAACATGGAGGAAGTGTCAACTGTTTAACCCCAAACAATTGCATTTCTGGCCAGATCAACAGGCATTTTCTGTACTTGCTGCAAATGTTCTTAGCCTTAGAAGAATAAAGTGAAAGCAGCTACCATATACTGTATAAGGACTGGAAAGCTGCAACATAAAACATTTTTGCTTTTAGGTTAAGATATCCTTTAAACAGTGCATGGAAAAACAGGTAAGATGCTTACCTGCAGTTCCAACGTCAAGAATTATTTTCAGGTCTGAAATGAATTTAATTGGACCTGTATATATATTTATATCAGTTGTACATAAAGAACTGACAAACGGCATTCCCTCTGGGAGCATGGGGGTTAAACTATAATCTCGCCATTAAAATGGTGTTATATGGTTGACTGGCTGCACTCATATTGCCTCTTAGTTGCGATGTAGCCAAGCAGGTCTTCAAGGCACTGCTCTCCTATTCTCTCCCCTCTCTACTCCTGCTAGGGACAGTGACACCTCCCGAAGATTCAAGGACACCTGCGGTGACAGTATAGCTGAGGGAGATTAGCCTTTTCCACAAGAAAGAGCCATTACAGCCGTGCAAGAGACTATCACTTCCGCTAGGAGAGGCCCAGAGATGAGATATTGATCGAGGTCATCCCAGTGGGCCTGACAGGCTTACAGATCAGCCTGAGAATCTAACGCTCCGGGGAGTTAGATGTGGAGTAGCGGGGGGCCTATGACCTGTTCTCATAGAGGTTGACTTGGGGGGGGGGTGACAAACAAGAGTATAACTAACAAAATGACTCCTCTGGGAAACTGATTAAACTTTTCAGAGTTAAAAGTCTGTTGATCAATCATTTGTATCTGCATGTATGACATTTTAAAGGGTCGCTCCACCACAAACTGATATTTCAGGGAAGGCAAATGGAGTTACCCACTTTTATCTAACAGGTTTTTGTGGTGGAAGGGATCTCTACTTCACGTTCCTGGTCTGACTACTCCAAAACCTTTTTACATACTCATACTCATGGCATGTTTTCAGTAGTGGAGTTTTTTTCCTATGTGCAGGAATATTTTTCTTATACGATATTTGTGTGTCTTTTGTAATATTAGGGTTAAAGTGTTACTAAACTCTGCATTCACTATATCTGGTCTCCCACAGTACACAGAACATGGAAATGCAGTGATTTTAGTAAATATAAACTGCTTTTCTCGTCAGCAGTTAGAGCAGTCTTGTGACTGCAATCAGTGTTTGGTTAAAGCTTGTAGGAGGAGTTTTCATTCAAGAAAGACCTGGTGAACATGGAAGCGCCTTCAGCTGTGACAAAGCGCCACTGGAGGGCTTTGTTCTAAACTAAGTTTAACATAATGTGCTAGCATGCAATGCATACTAGCACATTATGATATTTAATGGGTATACTGCTGCGCAAAGGAAACACAAAAATAACATGGAACAAGCTGCTAGCACAATATTGCAAATTTCAACAATATCAAAAAGCATAGAAAGTACAGTACATTATGATATTGCCTTGCCGGTCTAAAAAAAGCGTGTTTCTGTTGCATTAAAAATCATGTCATGCCTACGATCCTTTCACCTTTAACAACTAGTCAAACTGGGGTCCATTTTGCATAACTTAAGACCCATCTCCCTGCTCCCGTTTGCCTCCAAGATTCTTGAATGCCTTGTCCACAACCGTATGAGTTGCTACCTCACTGACAACAACCTTCTCAACCCCCTACAATCCAGCTTCCGCCCACAACATTCAACTGAATCTGCCCTACTAAAACTCACCAACGACCTACTAACTGCTAAAACCAATGGCCAGTACTCCATAATCTTAGACCTCTCTGCTGCCTTTGACACAGTTGACCACTCACCCCTCCTCAATAAACTCTACTCCCTTGGCCTCTGTGACTCTGCTTTTTCCTGGTTCTCCTCCTACCTATCTCAGCGCACCTTTACTGTCAAATACAACAACATCTCCTCCAATCCTCTATCTCTTTCTGTTGGGGTACCCCAAGGCTCTGTCATTGGGCCCCTCCTATTCTCCCTCTATACCTCTTCCCTGGGTCAGTTGATAACTTCCCATGGCTTTAATTACCACATCTATGCTGAAGACACCCAGATCTATCTCTCCACTCCTGAACTCTGCACCTCAATCTCCTCACGCATCACAAACTTACCGAATGACATCTCAGTATGGATGTCACGCCACTTCCTCAAACTCAATCTTTCTAAAACTGAGCTTGTAATATTTCCTCCTCCCCGGTCCCCTCCTCATGACTTTACCATTGAGATCAACGGCACAACCATTGGTCCTTCCACACTGCCAGGGTGCTGAGCGTAATCCTAGACTCCAACCTCTCTTTCAGCCCCCACATCCAATCACTGGCTAAATCTTGCCGACTTAACCTCAACATCTCCAGAATTCGCCCCTTCCTGACTAACGACACCACAAAACAACTTATTCACTCCTTGGTTATTTCCCGCCTTGATTACTGCAACTCCCTCCTCATTGGCCTACCGTTACACAGGCTATTCCCCCTTCAGTCTATCATGAATACTGCTGCCAGACTTATACACCTTACTAACCGATCTGCGACTGCTGCTACCGCCATGCCATTCGCTTCACTTCCTTCCCCTACCCCACCGTATAAAATTCAAAATACTAACCACAACATACAAGGCCATCCACAACACTGCCCCCAGCTACATCACCAATCTCATCTGCAGATATCACCCCAATCGTTCTCTCCGCTCCTCCCAGGACCTTCTGCTCCCTAGCTCCCTTGTTACCTCCTCCCGTGCTCGCCTACAGGACTTCTCTAGAGCCTCTCCCATCCCCTGGAACTCCTTGCCCCAGAATGTCCACTCAGCCCCCACCCTGTCCGTCTTTAGGCAATCCTTGAAAACTCACTTATTCAGGGAAGCCTACCCCACCTCCACCTCAGAACTGTGCTTGAGTCACCTCTTTCAGGTCATCCCCTGCAACCATTACCTTTTGTACGTACCACCCCCCCCCCCCCCCTTTAGAGCTCCACGAGCAGGACCCTCCTATTCCTTCTGTATTGAACTGTATTGCAATTGTACTGTGTTTCTTCTTTATTGTAAAGCACTGCACAAACTATATAAATCCTGTATAATAATAATACTAATAATAATTAACCACCTCCGACCCGGCCACTGTATATATACGGCCGGGTGGGAGCTTCCATGTTCTGACAGGATGTGTATGAACGTCCTGCGGAACGGGAGCTCGCAGCGCGGCCACGCGGCGCGCTGTGGCTGGATCCTGTGATCATTATGATCACAGGATCCAGCTGAGCAGAGATCGGGATATGGGCGCAGTGATTGGCCCGATCATGTGATGGCTGTCCAATCACAGCCGTCACATTGTAAACAGAGACGAACGTCTCTGTGACATTTCTCCCCCCGCCGAGCTCAGTGAGA
>BLSH010191437.1:41182-66115 GCA_018402905.1 Glandirana rugosa
TAGCGACACGGACAGCTACTTGCTTTCTCTTTTGCCCAAAAGAGGATGCAAGTGACTGTCTGCGTCGAGAAGAACTGAAACACCCCCAAAATACAAGCAGAATGGTCCTCAATTGATCCGTCCCTTTCTTAAGTCGGCCGGGGAGGGGACCCCCGGCAGGAGGAAAGGATGTAATTTTGGGGGGGAGTGTCTCCTCGAGAGGTCAAAGTTACGGATCAAACGTTCCTCAACTGGACCGAAGGGATACCCTTGACGCCAGGATAACACTGGTAAAAAATAAAAGAAAAAAGACGTTAGTTCTACTAGACATCATCTTGATTGCAGAAAAAAGAAAATAAAAAATGGTCACAATAGGACCGCAGTTCCCATAGGGAAGCCAGGTCAACTCCTTGCAAACTAGGCATTGAAACTGGAGAGCTCCTCTGTGAGGGGGGGTTTTAATGTAGGAAAGGAGGACGGCCCCCAGGGGAGGGGCCGGCTGAATTCTTTCCCTGCCTAGTTAACTCCTGGTAAGACGAACATAAAACCCCCACAAAGTCAAGAAGAGCTGCGTCTGTCAGTGAACGTAGGAGAAAACCCGTTTTCTCTTTCGTTCATCGACAGGCACAGCGATTCTTAGGACTAAGTGGGACGTCCAAAAGCAGTGCCAAAAATGAGGGGTGAGTAACAGAACAACAGAACTACACCCAACTGAACCCTCAGTGAGGAATCACACGTGTCTCACACGGCCGCCTGCAAAACTTTGCGGCCAAACGCAGCATCCGAGGATGCTAAAACATCAACTTTGTAAAACTTTGAGAAGGTGTGCACAGAGGTCCAAGTAGCCGCCTTG
This sequence comes from Glandirana rugosa, assembly GCA_018402905.1. NCBI lineage: Eukaryota > Metazoa > Chordata > Amphibia > Anura > Ranidae > Glandirana > Glandirana rugosa. The sequence continues at coordinate 42,015 of BLSH010191437.1, forward strand.
CACACTTGAGACACAGACGCCTAATGTGGGAAAGCCCAGGAAGTGCTAATAGCCCTGGTAGAATGAGCCGTAACTGGAAAAGGAGGCTCCAGACCCCGAACAGCATAGGCCCGGGTCACCACCTGTCTAATCCAATGTGAGATAGTAGCTGACGAGGCCGCCAAACCTTTGGGTGGACCATCCACCACGACAAAGAGAGCACCCGACCACCAAAAGGAGCCCGCAGTCGCCAGATACACCCGCAGGGCCCGAGCAACATCCAGGGAGTGCAAAGCAACCTCCTTAGGGTGAGACATAGTTACATAGTTAGTCAGGTTGAAAAAAGACACAAGTCCAACCAGTTCAACCAAAAAAAAAAAAACATTTTTATACACATATATATATATATATATATATACACACACACAAATATACATACACATACACAACCAAATCATCCCATATACAATCCTTCACCCACAGTTGATCCAGAGGAAGGCAAAAAACCCCAGCAAAGCATGGATCCAATTTGCTATAACGTGGGAAAAAATTCCTTCCTGATTCCCCGAGAGGCAATCGGATTCACCCTGGATCAACTTTACCTAAATATGTTAGTACCCAGTTATATTATTTACATTAAGGAAAGAATCCAGGCCTTTTTTAAAGCAATCAACTGTGCTGGCCAAAACCACCTCTGGAGGGAGTCTATTCCACATTTTCACAGCTCTTACTGTGAAGAAACCTTTCCGTATTTGTAGATGAAATCTTTTTCCCTCTAGACGTAAAGAGCGCCCCCTTATCCTTTGTGATGACCTTAACCACTCCAGGTCCGCGCTATTGCCGAAATACGGCTCCAGCACGGACCTGAAATGCCGGGAGGACGTCCATGGACGTCCTCCACTGCGCATGCTCCTGTGCGCCCCCTGGCCCGCCGATCACTTTCAGGAGCCTCAGAACGGGGAACCGCCATTGTAAACACGGCGGTTCCCCGTTCTGTGACAGGGGACAAGCAGATCTACTGATCCCTGTCACTGGGATCAGTTCGATCTGTTATGTCCCGGCCAGCCCTGCCCCCCCACAGTTAGAACACACCCAGGGAACATATTTAACCCCTTCACTGCCCCCTGCTGGTTAACCCCTTCACTGCCAATGACATTTACACAGTAATCAGTGGACATTTAAATTTCTGATCGCTGTATAAATGTCATTGGTCCCAAAAATGTGTAAAAAATGTCCAATATTTCCGCCCCAATATCGCAGTCCCGATAAAAATCGCAGATCGCCGCCATTACTAGTAAAAAAAAAAATAATAAAAACGCCATAAATCAATTCCCAGTTTGTAGACGCGATAACTTTTGCGCAAACCAATCAATATACGCCGATTGCGATTTTTTTTTTTTTACCAAAAATATGTAGAAGAATATAAATCGGCCTAAACTGATGAATAATTTTTTTTATGGATTTGTACTTTAGCAAAAAGTAAAAAATATTGTTCTTTTTTGCAAAATTGTCGCTCATTTTTTGTTTATAGCGGCGATCAGAAATGATGCAGAGGGGATCAAATACCACCAAAAGAAAGCTCTATTTGTGGGAAAAAAAGGACACAAATTTTATTTGGGTACAGCGTCGCACGACCGCGCAATTGTCATTCAAAATGCGACAGCGCTGAAAGCCAAAAATTGGTCTGGGCAGGAGGGGGGTTTAAGTGCCCGGTAAGGAAGGGGTTAAAGTAAATAACTCCACACCAAGTTCACTATATGGACCACTTATATACTTGTACATGTTGATCATATCCCCCCTTAATCTCCTCTTCTCGACTGAGAATAAATTCAGATCCTCTAATCTTTCCTCATAGCTGAGCTCCTCCATGCCTCTTATTAGTTTGGTTGCCCTTCTCTGCACTTTCTCCAGTTCCCCGATATCCTTTTTGAGATCAGGTGCCCAAAACTGAACTGCATATTCCAGATGAGGTCTTACGAATGATTTGTACAGGGGCAAAATGATGTCTCTATCTCTGGAGTCCATACCTCTCTTAATACAAGAAAGGATTTTGGTTGCTTTGGAAACCGCAGCTTGGCATTGCATGCCATTACTAAGCTTATGATCTACCAACACCCCCAGATCCTTCTCCACTATGGATTCCTCCCAGTTGTACTCCCCCTAGTATGTACGATGCATGCATATTCTTAGCCCCCAAGTGCATAACTTTACATTTATCAACATTAAACCTATGGGCATGGGCATAGCGAAGGAAGGACAAAGTCCTCATTGATGTGGAAAGATGACACCATTTTCGGCAAAAAAGAAGGAGACGGGCTCAAGACCGTCTTATCCTTATATAGGACCAGATAAGGAGACCTACAAGACAGAGCCGCCAACTCAGACACCTGCTGAGCGGATGTGATAGCCAACAGAAAGGTCTTCTGAAGTATCGAGAGGACATAATTAAGGTCCCATGGCGCCAAAGGCGACCATACCTGGGGGGGCGACATGTCGAACCCCCTGCATGAAAGTACGGATCAATGAATGCATCGTCAAAGGATGCTGAAAAAAGATCGCCAGAGCAGAAACCTGACCCTTGATAGTGCTCAACGCCAGTTTCTGGTCGAGGCCCTTCTGTAGGAAGGCCAGAACTCGAGACACCGAGAAAGAACGAGGGTTCCACTCCCTTCCAGGTGCGGTGGTAAATCTTACGTGATGTGGCCTTACGTGCCTCCAACATGATAGGAATCACCGAGTCCGAAACCCCTCGATCCCTCAACACCTGGGATTCAATAACCAGGCTGTTAAAGTCAGAGAGGGTAAAGCAGGGTGCAAGATGGGCCCCTGGGACAGAAGATCCTCGCGAAGCAGGAGCCGCCAGGGAACGTCCACCACCATCCTTACTACGTCTGTGTACCAAGGACGCCTTGGCCAATTTGGAGCTACCAGAATGGTCGGTATACCCTCCGCTTCTATTCTGCGCAGAAGCAGTTTGAGAGCAGGGAAGGCATAGATGAGTCGATACCGATCCCACGGAGCTACAAGAGCATCCACCGCGTCCGCTAAGGGGTCCCTTGTCCTGCTCACGAAGGTCTGCACCTTCCGATTGAGGCGAGACGCCAACAAGTCTACGTCTGGAACACCCCATCTCAGACAAATCTGATGAAACACATCCAGGTGCAGGGACCACTCTCCCTGGTCCAGACGCTGACGACTGAGATAGTCTGCCTGCCAATTTTCTACGCCCGGTATGTGGACAGCAGAAATTGACGGAACATGGCTTTCTGCCCACCGCAGGATGGGAGCCACCTCCGAGGCCGCCGCCGAGCTTCTCGTGCCACCCAGGTGGTTTACGTATACCACGGCCGTGGCATTGTCCGACTGAACCCAGACAGGGCACCCGTGTAGTGTCGATGTCCAATGGGAGAGGCAGCACCAAATTGCCCGCAATTCCAGGACATTGATCGGGAGAAGAGACTCCTCTTGAGACCACCGTCCCTGGGCCGAGAGCAGCCCCAGGACTCCGCCCCAGCCTGTCAGGCTGGCGTCCATCGTGATCACTGTCCAGTGAAGGGGGAGGAAGGACTTCCCCGACCGAAGAGCCGGGGCCTGCAGCCACCAGAGCAGCGATGCCCTCACCTGGTGATCCAACCTGATCACCCGATCCAGTGAAGATGGGGACCTGTCCCATCTCAGGAGAATTTCCCGTTGCGAAACACGGGTGTGAAACTGAGCATAAGGGACTGCCTCGAAGGAGGCCACCATGAGGCCCAAGACCCCAATGTAAAACCGGATTGAGGCCCATTTCTGGGACAGTAGGGACTGAACCGCTGACTGAAGCGACCTTCGCCTGGATTGCATCCAGGACCTGCCCCAGATACTCCTGGTGGTGAGACGGATTCAGAACAAACTTCGGGAGGTTGATCACCCACCCGAACTCCTGCAGAGTGTGCAGGGTAATTGCCACATTGTCCCTGAGCGCTGAAGCCGACTCCACACACAGGAGAAGGTCGTCCAGGTACGCCACCCCCGCGATGCCCCTCTGCCTCAGCAGAGCCAGAACCGGGGCCAGCAGTTTGGTGAAGACCTGAGGCGCAGAGGCCAGGCCAAACGGGAGAGCCACAAACTGGTAGTGCTGTTCCCCGACCGCAAACCGCAGGAAGCGCTGGTGCTGGGAGCAGATAGGGACATGCAGGTCCGCATCTTTGATGTCGAGAGAGGCCAGGAAATCATCCTGGTGCAGGGCCGCTACCACCGAGCGGACCGACTCCATGCAAAACCTGCGAACCCGCACAAACCTGTTGAGGTCCTTCAGGTCCATGATTGGACGAACCCCGTCCTTCGGAGCCACGAAAAGGTTGGAATAAAACCCTTGGTAACGTTCCGCCCGTGGAACGGGAACAATCACCCCTTGACCCAGCAGGTCCTGCACAGCCCCGCAGGCAGCTGCAGGTTGGAGGCGAAGAACCTGTCTGGGGGGCGGGAACGAAATTCTATGCTGTGCCCCGAGGAGACCACCTCGAGGACCCAGCGGTCTGAAATGCGGGAGGACCACCTGTCAGTGAACCCCAGGAGACGTCCCCCCACCCGAACACCTGGTGGGGGCAACCCTTCATGTGGAGGAGACCTTGTCCTCTGGCTTGGTTCGCTTACGCAGCCAGGGACGCGTCTGTCCACCCGTGGGGCCCTTGGTGGCCTGTGAACCCTTGCCCGAGGAGCGGTAAGGGACAAAAAGGCCGCCTACGGGCCGGAAAGGAAGGGCCCTGCCGGCGACGGGGGTCCGAAATCCTCCTAGACTCCAGAAGAAAGGTGCTCTTCCCTCCCGTGAGATTTTTGATCATCTCGTCCAAGGAGTCACCAAAGAGCCGCCCCCCCTGGAAAGGCAAGTCCGCCAGGGCCTTCTTAGAAATCTGGTCCGTGGACCAGCACTTCAGCCAAAGCCACTGCCTGGCCACCACAGAGACCGCAGACGCCTTGGATATCAGGGGGCCGCGTCCAGAGCAGCATCGCACACATACTGAGCCCCCTGGACCATCCGGTCTGCAAGATCCACACACTCAGGAGAAGCCTGCGTCTTGCACAACTCGCTGGGTAGCAGCTTTGTCCACTCAGTGAGCATTTGCGAGACCAGTGCAGAAGCCACAATGGGCCGCATGGCAGACCCCTATAGAACAAATAGGTATCTGCCGCAAGCCTCGGCCTTCCTGTCAGCCGGGTCCTTAAAGGACGGCGTGCCCTCAACCACGGAAGGTGATGCCCACTTCTGCAATAATTTATCCTCAAAGGGATAACGCACAGCGAAACGCTTCGCAATGGGAAGGGAGCTCTGAGGCCGAGCAAATTTAGACAAATTTATCCAGAAAATCCACATACGGAAAGACCTTAGCCGCAGGGCTCGGTCTATGTGATCCGAAGGGGACGGGCACCCTCCGAGAGGGGCCCGCTGCTTCTTCCAGTTGCAGAGTCTCAAGCACTGAGGTTATCAGAGCGTCTACAAGAGCCTTCTCATGCGCAGCAGTGGACGCCTCAGACTCATCCCCGCTATCAGGAGCGTCTGGGATCTCACCGTCCGACAGTTCAAGGGGGGTCCCCGCCACGGTCCCAGTCCTCCCCCGAGGAAGGAAGTGGCAAGGGGCGCTTTTTGGCGTCCCTGCGGTTAAACAGCGACTCTACCCGGGAGATAAACCTCTCCAGGACCGTGGACATGAAGTCCACAAAGGACGAGGCCCCTGAAGTGCTGGCTGCAGGCACCGAGAGATCCGGTGGGGAAGCACCCGCATTGGCTGCCATTCTGTCACCCACCCTGGCAGTGCCAAGAGAATGAGGCCTATTGCCAGAAGACCACTGCACCCCCCACCCCACAGCTGTGCAAGGCTTGTCACTGGGGCACCCCAAGGGGACTCACCACCCGACCCGGAGAGGAGCTGCCTGCTGCTGCTGTCCGCCGCTGTTGCTGCCTTCACCACGCTCCTGATGCCCACACTGCCGCTGTGCTCAGAGCCGCTGCCGCTCCAGTGAGATTCGCGCCAAGCTGGGGGGTAAATCGGCCCTAGAATTGGCCAGGACCGCCCCTCAAGCAACACACAGGCCTTCCACATGTAGAAACCACAGGAAAAGGGACGCCCATGCACACTAGAGGCCGAAACCCCATATAACAGCCCTGTGGCTACACCAAAATGGCCACCGAAAATCCCAATGCTTTTAAATGCTGCCGACTACAAGAAAATGTCGGCCCGGGCACTGGCAAAATGGCCGCCAACGAACCAACCACTGAGCGCGAGGCAAGTGGGGGGGGAGGCGGAGGGGGACCAGCTAGGGTCCATTACCCAAATCACACCCTGGAAGCCGTGCGGAGGGGAAGGGGGTGCGACAGCGGGGTACCGGAGGGGTGGGGCATGAGCGAGGAAGACCACCCACTACGCTACACCACGGAGGGGGGACGTACTTACCCCATCTAGTCGGGAGGTGCAGAGGATCCCACCCGAGACAGCTTATACGCTCCTGGCTAGGCCAGAGGGAGCTGTCGCCCTGGACACACTGCGTGCAATGGCGTGGCGTTTAACTCACAGGGCCAGCCCGTCCGCTAGGGGTCTGTCGCGGTCGACCCAGCGTGAAGCATCCGGTCTAACGTGTGATGGCCGGCTGGGGAGACAACCTGGATCCAAGAACCAGCCTGTCGCCCAGCACGGGTGCTTCATTGTAGTCTTCATCTGTGAGGCTGTCCCAGGACAGCCGAAAATGGCCCAGAGAGGTACCACAGATCCCAACAGGGAGCCTAGATCTAACTCCTTTCACTAGGCAGAAAAAAACTGAGCTAGCAGCAGCTGGGTGTGGGGTTATCTGCCAGTGGGGACTGCCCCCTGGGAGGGGCTGTGTCTGTTACTGTTTTTTTTGCTGTTAGAACTGCCTGTTCTGCCTAGTAAACTGCTGAAGAGGGCAGTATAACCCACTTAGTAATAAGAATTGCTGTGCTTTTTCCATTTATATCGCAAAAAAAGGGATTTTATTAAAACTTACCGTAAAATCCTTTTCTCCGAGTTCACTGACCGACGCAGCTCTTCATGACATGTGGGGTTTATGCTAGTCCTATTAGGAGTTAACTAGGCAGGGAAAAGAACAAGCTGGCCCCTCCCACGGGGCTGTCCTCTCTTCCCACATAAACCCCCCCACCCTGCATAGCTCAGCAGTTCGTAACAAGCCGTACCAAAAAGAGTGCAGAGGGGCGGGTTCTGCGTCTGTCAGTGAACTCGGAGAAAAAGATTTTAAGTTTTAATAAAATCCCTTTTTCTCCTACGTTCACTGACAGACGCAGCTCTTCATGACATGTGGGGATGTCCCAAAGCTGTATCAAAAAGAGGGGTGGGTAAACGATAACAACTGTACCCAACAGAATCCTCTTAGGAGGCGCAAACGCGCCTTCACTGCCGCCTGTAAAACTTTACGGCCAAAAGCAGCATCCGAGGATGCTGACACCTCAACCTTATAAAACTTAGTGAAGGTGTGTACTGAGGCCCAAGTAGCCGCCTTGCACACCCGTGACACCGAGGCCTGGTGTCTGAAAGCCCAGGAAGTGCTAACAGCCCTGGTAGAATGAGCCGTGACCTGAAAAGGGAGAACCTTGCCCCGAACAAAATACGCATGGGTCACGGTCTGTCTGATCCAATGGGAAACAGTAGCCAACGAAGCCGCTAAAACCTTTGCGCGGACCATCCATCAGTACAAACAAAAAGTCAGACTTCCGGAAGGAAGCTGTAGAATTCAAATACACTCACAAGGTTCTCACTACATCCAGGGAATGTAACTCAAATTCCTTAGGATGTGAGGGACGCGGGCACAATGAAGGAAGAACAATATCTTCATTAATGTGAAAAGAAGAAACCACCTTCAGGAGAAATGAAGGAGGTGGGCGCAATACCGCCTTGTCCTTGTGCAGGACCAGATAGGGAGACTTGCAAGACAATGCAGCCAACTCAGACACCCGCCTAGCGGATTTAATGGCCACCAAGAAAACCACCTTCTGCGACAGCAGCTGTAGGGGGATTTCCCTGATCTTCTCATATGGCGGTTTCTGAAGCACAGAAAGCACCAAATTCAAATCCCAAGGTGCCATAGGTGACCGTACCCGAAAACCCACATGGCGCACACCCTGAACAAAGGTGCGAATGAACGAATGTGACGCCAGAGGTCTCTGAAAGAGAATCGCCAGAGCCGATATCTGGCCCTTGAGAGTACTCAGGGCCAGCTCCTTGTTCAGGCCTTGCTGTAGAAAGGTCAGGACCCTAGACACCACGTAAGAGCGAGGGTTGTAACCCTCCGCCTCACACCATGCGATGTAAGCCTTCCAGTCGCGGTGATAAATTTTGCAAGAAGTGCACTAGCGTGCTATTAGCATGGTAGGGATCACGGAGTCTATCACGCCCATATCCCTCAGCACCTGGGACTCAATAGCCAGGCCGTCAAAACCAGCCATGGTAAAGCAGGGTGCAAGATGGGTCCCTGAGACAGTAGATCGTCTCGTAGCAGAAGCCGCCAGGGAACGTCCACCACCATTCGCACTACGTTGGCGTACCACGGATGCCGAGGCCAATCCGGAGCCATCAGGATCACTGGAATTCCCTCCGCTTCTACCCTGCGTAGCAACCGCAGAAGAAGCTTGATTGGAGGGAAAGCGTACGGCAGATGATACCAGCCCCAAGGGCCACGAGAGCGTCCGTGGTGACCGCAAACGGGTCTCTCGTCCTGCACACAAAGGTCTTCACTTTGTGATTGAACCGAGACGCCATGAGATCCACATCCGGCGTCCCCCACCTATGGCAAATCTGGCTGAACACTTCTGGATGGAGAGACCACTCTCCCTGATACAGCGTCTGGCAACTGAGAAAGTCCACCTGCCAGTTTTCTACGCCTGGAATGTAAACGGCGGAGATTGCCGGGACGTGAAGTTCTGCCCAACGGAGGATCAGAGCTGCTTCCGCCGCAGCTGCTGAACTCTTCGTTCCGCCCTGGTGGTTCACATATGCCACTGCTGTGACATTGTTCGACTGAACCCGAATCGGGTGACCTTGCAACTTCGCCCTCCAGTAAGATAGGCAAAGCCTGATCGCCCTCAGCTCTAGCACATTGATGGGGAGGCGTGCTTCCTGCGCGGACCAATGGCCCTGGGCAGACAGCTGACCCCAGGACCCCACCCCAGCCCAACAGGCTGCCGTCCGTCATGATTATCACCCAGTGAAGGGGCAGGAATGACTTTCCCCGAGCCAGTGCCAGGTCCCGAAGCCACCAGGTCAGAGAGCCCCTGGCCTGAGGGTTCAAGCAGATCAGGAGATCCAAGGATCGGAGAGACCTGTCCCACAGAGACAGAATCGCTCGCTGGAGAGCCCGCGTGTGGCTCTGGGCGTAAGGGACCGCCTCGAAGGTCGAGACCATAAGCCCCAGCACCTGTATACAAAACCGTAATGACAACTGCTGGTGTGACAGTAAGGTTCGCACCGCCGACTGCAATGACAGCAGCTTGTTCAGAGGTAAGAACACATTTGCCTGCTCTGTGTCCAGAATCAGACCCAGGTACTCCAGGCGACGGGACGGAGACACCGCCGACTTTTGCAGGTTGATCAACCAACCGAATTCCTGCAATGAGGTCATGGTGATTCTCACATTCTACTCCAGATGCGAGGCGGACTCCGCTCTCAGGAGCAGGTTGTCGAGCTAAGCTAACCCCGCAATGCCTCTCTGCCGCAGTAACGCCAGTACTGGGGCCACCAGTGTGGTGAAGACCCGAGGAGCTGAGGCCAGATGGAAGGGGAGTGCCACAAAATGGTAATGGAGGTCCCCCACTGTGGGCAAATGGGAACATGGAGGTATGCGTCCCTGAGCATACAGAGACGCCAGGAAGTCCCCCTGATGGAGGGCGGCCACAACTGAGCGAATTCATTCCATCCGGAATTTCCGCACTTTTACATAGCGGTTCAGAGCCTTCAGGTCCGGAACTGGCCGGACCCCCCCCCCCTTTTTGGGGGACCACATACAGATTCGAGTAAAAACCTTGAAACCTCTCCGTTGCAGGTACCGGCACGATCACCCCTTGGTCGGAAAGTGCTTGAACAGCCCCGAAAAAGGCCTCCCGATGCCCCTGCGGGAGTCTCAAGGTCGATGGGAAGAACCTGTCTGGGGGTAGAGTGCTGAACTCTATCCTGTACCCGGTGGACACCACTTCCTGAACCCACCGGTCGGACATGCGGGCAGTCCACCGGTCTGCGAACCCCAGAAAACGTCCCCCCACCCGAAGCTCGGGTGGGGGCAACCCATCAGGCTGAGGAGGGCTTGTCCTCAGTCTTTTCAGTTTTGCGCTGCCACTGCCGCTTGCCGGCCCCTGCAGCGGCCTTACCAGATCGAGTCCCTTTACTCGCTGCGCCGGGGGCGCGAAAAAAAAAACCTCTTCTGACCCGAAGAGACAGGCCCCTGTCTACGGCGAAACTCACGCCTCCGGGGCTCCGGGAGAAAAGTGCTCTTCCCACCAGTGAAATCTTTGATAATTTCATTCAGTTGTGGTCCGAAAAGAAGGCCACCTTGAAAGGGGAGATCCACAAGGCCTTTTTTGGACGCGTGGTCACCCGATCATGAGAGTAACCAAAAGACTCGTCCGAGAATGACTGCAAAAACAGCCATTTCGGATAACATAGGGAGCAGATCCAGTGCTGCATCACACAGGTACTTGATACCTTGACACAGAAATTCAGCCCCCTGAGGCGCATCCATTAAGCAACCACAATCCAGATCATTCTGGAGCTCCGCCATACACTCAGACAGGTATTGCGCCGCCATAGTGAACGCCAGAGCCGGTCTCAGAGCTGAGCCTGCTACCAGAAAGAGTGCTTTTGACACCGCTTCTGTACGCCTAACGGCCGGGTCCTTAAAGGAGGGGGACCCTACCAGGGGAATGGTCGTCGCCTTATTCAGGTGAGCAATCGGGGGGTCCACTGCAGGGGACGCCCACTGCTTCAAAAAGCTATCCTCAAACGGAGAATGGATGGCAAAGCGTTTTGACAGTGAAAGGGAATGCTGCGGATGCTGCCATTCATGATAGATCAGATGATCAAAGAAACTGATCATAGGGGTGAGCCCTAGGGGCCCTGGCAGACCCGCAAACATACGCAGAGGTCTGTGACTTGCCATCCTGGTCCAGTCGCAGCGTAGTGCGAATCCCAGAAATAATGGCGGACACCATCGCCCTTTCGCGCTCTGTCGACGCCCCCTGGTCCTCCTCTCCGTCCGAGGGGGCCAGCTCACCTTCAGAGAAGTCTACTGGAGTACCTGTGACCCCCGAGGCTATCTCTGGTTCAGAGTCCTCCCCTGAGGAACAGGGGGGAGGGGGGCGCTTCTTAGGGACCCCTGGGGCGACGCCCAGCTCCATTAGGGGAAGAAATTCGCTAAAAAAACGCCCTCAGCTGGTCTAGAAATACCCCCTGCGCAGATTGCGCTGTAGCTGAATCTTCAGCAGATGCAGGTTATTCTGCCATTGGTGTTGAAACGGAGCTAAGTGCGGTAGAAAAATGCCTCTTTGAGGCACCCCCACACCACCACCCCACAGAACGCCAGGGAGACCCAGGAGGACTGTACCCGCCGCCACCAGCACCCACAGGAGAGCCCAGCTATACTTGCGCCTGAATCTTATCCTGAGGACCGCCAAGGAGCTGCGCCGTCAGAAGCCCACACCGTTCCAAAGTGAAAGTAAAAATGCTGCAGCACGTTTTTACAGCATGCAGGGACTCCAATATGGCCGCCGAGGTCATCCACTAGAGGCCAAAGTCTGCATAGGGGAACTGGACTCAGGCAAAATGGCCGCTCTGAGCACTAGAGGGAGCCTCCCTGGCTTAAAATGGCGGCGGCTACGGCAAAATGGCGGCGATCGCTGCATGGCGGCCTAGGTCCCCAAAAAGGGGGCACGCGAAGGGTGCAATGTGGGGGGTGTGGAGGGGGGATAGGGCCCCAGGAGACCCCCACCGGAGGCTACTCCCTGAATTGCTAAGACACCCGTCGGCCCCCCTTCCGCGCCCGAAAAGGGGGGGCACTCACTCACCACTCCTGTCGGGTGTAGCGGGTAGCCACCTGTTCGCAGACCTTCCGCCCCTGCCCGGGCGGGATGCTGCTGGCCAAAAATGCCACCACACCGGACGCGGTCCGGGAACTGGGCGCAATTGGGGTACCTCCCCAGGCCGCCCACACGGAACGGGCACGATGCGGCGGGACCCCATACGTCGGGACTGGCTCGCATCGGTCGGCCGCGCTGGGGAAAGTACATGATCTTTTGTATTGATCCTCTATGCCCCAGCCAGCTTCTTGATAGCAGTCTTCATCAGAAGTCTTGAGAAAAATAAAAAGTGCGGTAGCAAAAATGTGATCCGCAGGTCCCATAAGGGAGCCAGGTCAACTCCTTGCACTAGGCATTTTAAAACTGCTGAGCTATGCAGGGTGAGGGGTTTATGTGGGAAGAGAGGACAGCCCCGTTGGAGGGGCCAGCTTGTTCTTTTCCCTGCCTAGTTGACTCCTAATAGGACTAGCATAAACCCCACATATCATGAAGAGCTGCGTCTGTCAGTGAACGTAGGAGAAAATAAAAACCCCAATGGTGATTAAATACCACCAAAAGAAAGCTCTATTTGTGTGAAAAAAGGACATTTCATATGAGTACAGGGTAGTATGACAGTAATTGTCATACAAAATGTGAGAGCACTGAAAGCTGAAAATTGGTCTGGTTAGGAAGGGGGTTTAAGTGCCCAGTGGTCAAGTGGTTAATAGCCATTCAAACCCCTTTGTGTTAACTTGTGTGCATGTTATCAGGCCAAAATCACCAGGGTATGTTAACTTTTGACCAGGGTCATTTGGGTAGTTTCTGTTGTCATTATGATCTAAAAAGAGTAAACACAATTGATTGATAATAAATGGCTTCAGTCAAACACTAACCATGAGTGAAAGAAATGTTTGTGTGTTATCATTCATAATTTCTGAAAAATGGTCAAGAAATCATAAATTCTGCCAGGATATGTAAACTTATGAGCACAACTGTAGGTCCCACACACACGTGAACCGTGATCACACCAACGTCAGAGTGAGAGCAACCATTCTAGCACCAGACCTCCTGTGTAACTCTAAACTGGTAGCCTGTGAAGGCATTTAAAATGTCACCTATATATAATTTAAAGAGGAAGTAAACCTAGATTGGGTTTACTTTCCTCTACATTCCCATGTAAAGTAGAATCATAATGGGCTACTATGCATCGCATTGTAGCCCATTATGTGGCACTAACCTGCAAAAGAAGCCTGCGACATCCAGCGTTGTCCCCGCTCCAGGCCGCATCTATCTTCTGCCCCTCTTCCTTTCGGGTCCGCGACTCTGTCGCTGTAACTGGGAGGAGTCGCGTGACATCATTCCCGCGCATGCGCACCACCATTCACGGTCGCAGTGGAGGAACGGCACGGAGGCCGCTTCTTCACTGCGCATGTGCCGACATGACGTCGGTACAACAAATACACTGCATATCTCCTGAACCATACAGGTGTAGGAGATATGCAGGGCACCTACAGGTAAGCCTTATCGTAGGCTTACCTGTAGGTTAAAGTGGTTGTCACAAGTTGACAACCACTTTAATGTAACATTGTTTGTCGCCATTCCACAGGCGTGCACAATATTAAAGCGTGACATGCTGGGTGTCTATTAACCCGGCGTAACATCAGGTTTCATAGTGTTTCAAAAAATGGGTACTATATTGTGTTTGTGTTTGTATTTATTCCTAAAAGTTTGCTCCTTAACCACTTCAATACCGGGCACTTAGAACACTTCCCGCCCAGACCAATTTTCAGCGTTCAGTGCTGTTGCGATTTGAATGAGGATTGCGCAGTCGTGCGACGCTGTACCCAAACAAAGTTTTTATCATTTTGTTCCCACAAATAGAGCTTTCTTTTGGTGGTATTTGATCACCCCTGCAGTTTTTATTTTTTGCGCTATAAATAAAAAATGACCGAAAATTTTGAAAAAAAAACAAACATTTTTCTTTGTTTCTGTCACAAAACTTTGTATAAAGTACATTTTCTCCTTCACTGATGGACACTGATGTGGCTACACTGATGGGCACTGATGAGGCTAGACTGACAGGCACTGAGGAGGCAGTACAGATTGGCACTGATGAGGTGGCACTGATGATGGGGCACATATGCAGCACTGATGGGCGGCACTGATAAGCAACACTGACGGGCACTGATGGACAGGTGGAACTGATAGGTGGCACTGGGCACTGATAGGTTGCACAGGTGGGCACTGATAGGTGGCACAGGTGGGCACTTTTAGGTGGCACAGGTGCTCACTGGTGGGCACTGGTGCATACAGCACTGTTAGGGATGGCACTGGCAGGCATCATATATGGGCACAGTGCCATCCCTACAGTGCACTACATTGCCCTTACCTGATGGTCTAGTGGGGGCTCCCTGGTGGTCCTAGGTGGCCTCCATGTTCCCTCCCTGGTGGTCCTGGGCGGCCTCCTCGTGGTGTCGGGGGGAGGGCTCCCTGGTGGTCCTGGGCAGTCTCCCTGGTGGTCCAGTGGGGTGATCCTGAGGGGGGCTGCACTGATAAACATTCAGCGCAGCCCCCCCCCCCCGTCAGGCGCGCAGCCGATCGGCTCCACTGCTCAGGTCTGTAGATCTGAGCAGAGGAAAAGTCGATAAATGGCTCTTCCTATTTACACTGTGATCAGCCATGATTGTTCACGGCTGATCACACGGTAAAAGGCTTTCACGGAAGAGTGACCCACGGCACCACCGATCGCGGATTATCCTGAGGACGTCAATAGACGTCCAGTCAGGATAAGGAATCCCCCCCCCCCCCCGGACGTCATTTGTCAATACTTTTTTTCTTTGCACTAACATCCAAGTTTAAAGGACAATCTTTCGGGTGTACCCCATTCTTCAAGTGCTACTTGGACCTTGAAGAAGGGGGTAAACCCCCGAAAGCTTGTCCTGAAAATTTGGATGTTAGTGCAAAGGAAAAAAAGTATGACGGACAGTATTCAAATGTCTTTGTGGGCCCCCCTGCTGAGTGACCCCAATGGCAAGCCTGTTGCTATGGGGGCACTCAAGCAGGGTTGCTCCTGAGCCCCGCTCCTGTAAATGGACATTGTCCCCGCCCACTGATCTCCCCTCATTGACTCTCTGGCTGTGATTGACAGCAGCAGGAGCCAATGGCTTCCGCTGCTGTGTGAGCCAATGAGGAGAGAGACACCTGGGAGAGTCGCTGCTCTCATTCACATCGCTGGATTGTGATGGGGCTCAGGTAAGTATGAGGTATGTATAAGGGAGGGTGCATTACGTTAAAAAAAAACCTTCTGCCCTTAGAGCCACTTTAAATTCTTGCCAAAAAGAACTAAAACTAGATGCCATTTCTAGTACAACCTAACAACACACACTCCAATCAGACGCACTTGTTGCTGCTTTTCTGGTCCTGCACAGCATATTGTAAATCTACAAATGTCAGGAAGCTTTGTATGTGAAAGTCTGACCTGAACAGCAGGTAATGCGTGTTTTCTTCATTAACAGTAACTGAATAAAAAAACTTCTTCAGAAGGGAGGAATAATGAGGTTAATGATCTGCACACATTCTAGAATTAACAGATGTTTCGTTTATGTGACATTTCACTACAAGGATTCAAAAGAGAACGTTGCTAGCATTGAGTTTGTCAGAACTAAATCCTGACAGAGGGGACTAAAATGAGTGCTCATTATACAACTATAACACATTGCTTATGGCATAACAGATCGGTACTTGCCACGGCGTCTGTCCTTTTCATTGTTATTTGAAAATAAATCATTTTACTTACATACAAGTTGTACAACCATATATTATAAATTCACAGTGTATATTGTGCCTGGTCTGTTTTTAATTAGGAAAATTAGGAATATGTTCACATAAAAACCTGGCAGACTATTATAATGCTAAAATATGCGTTAATTACTTTTTTTTTTTAAACAGTATATGTATTGGATTTTTTGATGGCATGGATTGGAAAAGATGTGAAAGGAATTGGGAAAGGCAGAAGAAAAAAAAAAAAAAATTAAGCAAACTACACGTTAAAAGAGAAGCATGGGAATTGTTTTTTGTTTTGTTTTTTAAATCATACTTACCTAGCTGGTTGCAGCATCAATTCGATGCTGCATCTGTCCCCCGCCGGCTCACACTGAGAATTGAGCGATCAAAGACCGCCAGTCACTCGGTTCTCAGAGCTCCCTGAGCAGAGAGCTGGTGACTGTCAATCAGCAGCTCTCTGCTCTGCCCTCCACGCTCACTGGAGCGCTGGGCTGTGGAGGGGGCAGGAACAGCCGGCTCAGGCTTGCAGCGGAACGATAAGAGGCTGAGCTGGGTGACGGTCCAGGCATGTGGGCGGATCACGGCCATATGGTCACGATCTTTCCGGAGCCTGGACCGACTCTGTGCTTCAGCCCACTGTCTGCCGAAATGGGTCACAGGAGTGCAGAATGGACTGCACTCCTGTGATCCACAAGAGAAGTACAGGCAAATGAGCTTTGGATGTATTTTTCCTTTAATTTATAACATATAAAAACTTTTCTTAAGCTGTGACTTTATTATTTGTAATGTAAAAATGTTAACATTTTAATATATACGCAAGCTATAGGCTTAAAGTGTATGTAAACCCACCAGGCACCCAGTATAATCTAAGGGCACAGTATTAATGTATATATACATGCAAGTCCCCTGCATGTACCCCTACCTTGCAAATGGTACCCCCTTTCAGCAGTAGCAGCTTTGCAAAACACTGGAATGGGTGGCTCTCTTTGCTGGAGCTCGGTGGGTGGAGTTGTGATGTCACAAGACTCCCCACCCACCTCTACACTCTCACACTTTGCTATTCCTGAGTTTTGAGAAACATCTAGTAAAAACTCAGGAAAGACACAACATGACTTCAGCATGCCCAATCATGCTGAGGTGTGGAACAGCCAATCCTGGGACAGCTGGAGGGGGGAGTGTGAAGCTTTCTCTGCTCCGTGCAGGAGATAAGCAAATTATCTGTCACTTACACAGCATGGGGATGAAACTTCTCTCATTTCTCCCTTAGTCTGTCTTTCTCTTACTGAAAAAAGATAAAGGGATTACTCAGAGCTGGATTAACTCTCCGTGGCAAGACTGGGCTCAGATGACATGACATCCTCTCCTGTACAAGGTAGAAGTATCATAAAAAAATGTTTTTTTTGGGGGGGTTTACATCCACTATAAAATCACATTAGTATATGTCACCGTTTCAAAATGTTTTCTTTTTCTTTTTGGTAAGTAATAGGTAACATGCATTCAAAGGGCCTGAAAAGATGCAGGATATTCCTGGGCACCATACATAAGCAACAGCAATTTGTGGTCAGCTATTGGTGCAGTTTATGACAGGGTCAGTAAACTCTAAATTTCTATTCGATTATGCCAGCATTCATTGAGTAAAAGCCATACAAAAGGTATAATGTCACTGGAAAAAAAGCAATACAGAAGGCAGTTTGTTGAAGGATAAAGCCACAAAAAGCACTATTAGTCGCAGGGGAAAAATGTCATAAAACAGCCATTGAGAACACAGCAAATTACAAGAGAAGATCAACACAGAATGCAGTCACATGGGAAAATCCACAGAAATCACGGTCTGTAGAAGGTGAAATGTACTACAGAATGTGGCCCACCACAGGAGAAAAGTCACAAAAAAACACAAGCCACAAAAGAAAAGCCACATAGAATTCCATCATTAATAGTAGAATGCCAAACAGAATATTATCCATCACAGAGAAAAGCCACAGAAAATGGTATTAGGGCAGCTTCACACACTGTGTGTTTAGATGCATAGGGTGCCATTAAGAATGAATGACAGCCCTGTGTGTCTGTAAAAGAGCACTGCATTTTGGCTGCAGGTGGTTGCAGAAAAAAAAAGAAAAAAATCAAGAGAAAAAGTCAAGGCAAGGCCAAGTTTTCTGTAGTCTGAACATAAATAGGTAGAGCTTTCACCACTTGCTGGCATTGTTGTTTAGAAGCATATCAGCAGACCTAAATGCTGGCACCTAGCAGTACTCAGTGATGTCAAGGTACATCAGTTGAGAATGTGCATTGTCACTCTAAGTTCTAATGAAAGCTAAATGGAGCCCATCTGCCTGAAACTAAAGTGGCAGCTAAAAGATTCAGCTATATATTCAGCTGCTGAGGATACAGCAGTTGTGGCTACAGGCTGAGGCATTCCTTATGAAAATCTAATGGAACCCAAAACACCAACAATAAGATGTGCACCCAAACTGGCAACTGCAGAGCTAAGCTGTTATACTTCATGCACTATAGCACTCAAAACAAGTCATAACAACTTTGGAAACCAGGTCTAATAATATGTTCACCTAATGCTACTGAAATGCATATATAAAACTCTCATATAATCTATATATATTGTGGTAGTGTGATGCTACAACAGGAGGATGACCCGGGATTCTCAACCTGGCAGGTTTAACAGGCTCCAGGGGCTTCGCGTATTCTGGAGGAAACTGGCTTTCCAGTTTTCTCATTTCTTTAACCACTTCAATACCAGGCACTTAAAACACTTTACGCCCAGGCCAATTTTCACCTTTCAGCTCTGTTGCGCTTTAAATGAGAATTGCGCGGTCGTGCAACGTTGTTCCCAAACAAAAATTGTATCATTTTGTTCCAACAGATAGAGCTTTCTTTTGGTATTTGATCACCTCTGCTTTTTTTTATTTTTTGCGCTACAAATAAAAAAAGACCGAAAATTTGAAAAAAAAAAAAAAAATGTCTGTTTTGTCACAAAACTTTGTATAAGTACATTTTCTCCATCACTGCCAGACACTGATGTGGCTACATTGATGGGCACTGATGAGGCTAGACTGACGGGCACTGATGAGGTGGCACTCATAAGGTTACACTGATGATGGGGCACATATGCAGAACTGATGGGCACTGATAGGCGGCACTGATAAGCAACACTGATGGGCACTGATAGGTGGCACTGATGAGCACTCATAGGCGACACTTATAGGTGGCACTGAGCACTGATAGGTGGCACTGCTGGGCACTGATAGGTGGCACAGGTGGGCACTGATAGGTGGCACAGGTGGGCACTGATAGGCGGGACAGGTGGGCACTGGTACATGGTACTGGTACATATAGCACTGTTAGGGATGGCACTGGGAGACATCACATATGGGCACAGTGCCATCCCTACAGTGCACTGTATGCCCCTTACCTGGTGGTCTAGTGGGGGCTCCCTGGTGGTCCCTGGGCGGCCTCCTGATCTTTTCCCTGGTGGTCCTGGGCAGCCTCCTTATGCTGCCATTGGGGGGGGGCTCCCTGGTGGTCCTGGTCGGCTCCCTGGTGGTCCAGTGGGGTGATCCTGAGGGGGGCTGCACTGATAAACGTTCAGCGCAGCCCCCCTCCCATCTGGAGAGCAGCCGATCGGCTCTCCACTGCTCAGGTCTGCATTTCTGGGATGAAATCTCTAGTCCTGGGTACGGATTTTGTGAACTAATAGGACACTGATTTTCCAGCTGGGTGGGGGCCTGATAAGAGAAGTCAGGACCAGGGTTCTCTGTCACATTGGGAGACGGCTCCAGACAGGGAGACAGGCAGTCTCCAGGAGTCTAAGGCTGCAGGAGGCAGTCTGGGCATCCACATCTGCAAGGAGGCAGGTGTGACCCACGATCACGCCATAGAGGATCGCTTACAAGCCAGGAGGGCAGGATACAGTGATAAACCAGGAGGGCTAGGATATTGCTATAGCCAGGAGGGCTATTGATCATTAGCCAGGAGGGCTAGGATATCGTTATAGCCAGGAGGGCTACTGATCGTTATAGTCAGGATGGCTACTGATCGCTTATGAGCCAGGAGGCTGAGTCTATGATTTCCGGATGTTGATGGTGACAACCCCCTGTGAGGGAAACCCTTTTGATTGTTGTTTGGAACTTTCTTTTAAATAAACACAGGCTGTCATACCCTCAAACAGAGATCCTGGCTGGCGTGAACTCACTAAAAATGCATCTACCACGAGAGATAAACACCCCAATGCCCCACATGGTGGAGGTATTGCGTTGGGCACAAGACGGCAAAAAAGGGATTTTTTTGTATAACTTACCGTAAAATCCTTTTCTCTGAGTTCACTGACAGACGCAGCCTTCTTATGACACATGGGGTTATGCTCATCCTACTAGGAGTAGCCTAGGCAAAACAAACAAAAGTGTAGGTTGGCCCCTCCCAGGGGGCCGTCCTCACCTTAGCATATAACCCCCCTGCTCTGTACAGCACATCAGTTCGTAACAAGCCGTACAAAACCAACGCAGAGGGGTGGGTGCTGCGTCTGTCAGTGAACTCAGAGAAAAGGATTTTACGGTAAGTTATACAAAAAATCCCTTTTTCTCTTCCGTTCACTGACAGACGCAGCATTCTTATGACACATGGGGACGCCCCAAAGTTGTGCCAATCAAGAGGGGTGGGCAAAATCATAACAACTGTACCCAACAGAAAAAACGCCCTCTCAGGCGGCGCTAACCATGCCTATACTGCCGCTTGTAATACCTTGCGGCCAAAAGCAGCATCTGAGGATGCTGCAACATCAATTTTGTAAAACTTAGTAAACGTGTGCACTGAGGCCCAAGTAGCTGCCTTGCACACCTGAGACACCGAGGCTTGGTGTCTAAATGCCCAGGACGTACTAACTGCCCTGGTGGAATGAGCCGTGACTGGAAACGGGGGAACCTTACCCCGAATCTCATATGCATGAGTCACGGTCTTCCGTATCCAACGAGATACGGTAGCTGACGAGGCCGCCATACCTTTGCGCGACCCTTCCGTCAGCAAAAATAAAGAATCAGACTTCCGAAAGGAAGCTGTAGAACTTAAATACACCCGCAAGGCCCTCACCACATCTAAAGAATGCAGCTCAACTTCTTTGGGATGTGATGGGTGCGGGCACAATGAGGGGAGAACAATATCCTCATTTAAATGAAAGGAAGAAACCACCTTCGGAAGAAATGAAGGGGAAGGTTGCAAAACTGCCTTGTCCTTATGGAGGACAAAGTAAGGTGACTTGCAGGATAATGCTGCTAACTCCGACACCCGACTGGCGAATGTGATAGCTACCAGAAAGGCCACCTCCTGCGACAACAGCTGTAAGGGAATGTCCCTAATCCTTTCATATGGCGGTTTCTGCAACACAGAAAGCACCAGATTCAAATCCCACGGTGCCAAAGGCGACCGTATCTGAGGAGCCACATGACGTACCCCCCTGTACAAATGTACGGATCAATGAATGAGACGCCAAGGGCCGTTGAAAAAGAACTGCCAGGGCCGAAATCTGCCCCTTAAGCGTACTTAACGCCAGGTTCTTGTCCAGACCTTGCTGTAAAAATGCCAGTACTCTGGATACTCTATAAGAGTGGGGGTTCCAACCCCCTGCCTCGCACCAGGTAATGTAGGCCTTCCAGGTCCTATGATAAATCTTACGTGCTTTTATCATAGTCGGGATTACGGAGTCCGAGACAACCCTATCCCTCAATACCTGGGACTCAATAGCCAAGCCGTCAAAGCCAGCGAGGGGAAAGCAGGGTGCAAGATGGGCCCCTGAAACAGCAGGTCCCCGTGAAGCGGAAGCCGCCACGGAACCTCTGCTACCATCCGTACTACGTCGGTATACCAAGGACGCCGGGGCCAAGCCGGAGCTACCCGGATTGTCGGGATTTCCTCCACCTCTACCCCGCGTACGACCCGTGGTAGAGCCTTTAGAGGAGGAAAAATGCACAGCAGCCGATACTGCCCTCGAGGCCTGTGAAACACTGCCTCCCGACGGATCAGAGCCGCCTCCGCGGCTGTTGCTGCGCCTTTTGTTCCACCCTGATGGTTTACGTACGCCACCTCCGTGGCATTGACCGACTGAACCAGAACCGGGCGGCGCAGCCCTACTATCCCACGGGACAGTCAGAGCTTGATCGCTCTCAGTTCCAGTACCTACATCGACCAATTGAGGGGAAGAAAACTTCTCCCCCCTTTTAGGGCCGGAACCTGAATCCCCCAAACCAAGGGTCCCCGGGACTGACACTCTGACCTGATCGGCCTGTCCAGGGATAGAGGAGATTTGTCCCACCGCGACTAAATTGCCTTCCGCAGGAGCCGAGTGTTCTGGGCGTAAGGTATCGCTTCGCAAGTCGACCTCCTGAGCCCCAACACCCGTATACAGAACCGTAAGGAGAACCACTGGCGCGATCACAGGGTTCGCCCTGCCTAAAGCATTAGAAGCTTGCTTGGTGTTAGGAACACCCCAGCCTGTACCGTGTCCGGCATCAGACCCAAGTACTCCAGCCGGCAAGCCGGCGTTCAAGATGACTTCTGTCTACTGAGCGCCTGACTGGCGCCTCCTGACGCTTCTGCGGAAGCCTCAGTTTGAGGGGAAGGACTTTTCTGGGGGCAGAGAGCTGCTTGGAACCCCCAGAAACCGGCCCCCACCCGTGAGGCAGGTGGGGGCCACCCATCATGCGGAGGCAGGCTTGTCCTCCGCTTTTTCGGGCTTACGCTGCCAGGGCCCCTTGTTGCGGCCGATAAACGCCTTCCCAGCCTTGCCCGCTGGGCTGGGCACCCGAAAAACCTTCTTCTGACCAGAAGAGACAGGACCTTGCCTACGACGGTGATCTCGCCGCTTCGGCTCTGGAGGGAAAGTACTCTTTCCCTCCCGTAAATCCTTAATATTTTTATCCAATTGTGGGCCAAACAGACGCTCTCCCTGAAAAGGCAGGTCTGCCAGAGCTTTCTTTGAAGCCTGGTCGCCCGACCAAGAGCGGAGCCACAGCATCCACCTGATAATTGAAAAAAACAAAAAAACATTTTTTTTTTTTGACAATATGGGAAGAAGGTCCAAAGTCGCATGGCATATGCAGCGGAGACCTTTTTCCAAATGTTGCATCCGCTGTACCTCAGCCTGTGCACATTCAGTAGACAAACTAGTGCACAGAGCGGCAGCATGCTCGCGAAGAGACTGTGCCGCCATAGCAGTTGCTAGCGCCGGCCGCATGGCTGACCCAGCCAACAAGAATAGTGCTTTAGATTGGCCGCCTCTTTAAAGGATGGAGACCCCTCCAAGGGGATGGTGGTTGCCTTATTCACACGAGCCACGGCAGGGTCCACCACCGGGGAAGCCCATCTCTTAGTAAAGCTTTCCTCAAAGGGGTAGCGAACAGCGAAGCTTTTAGGCAAAGTCAAGGAACTTGGTGGCTTCTGCCATTCCTTGAACACTGCCTGTTCAAACACCTGATCATATGGGTAAGCCCTAGGGGACCTAGGGGGTCTAAGCGGTCCACAAACATATGCGGACTCATGCGACTCCCCTGTTTGGTCCAGTCGCATAGAGTCGCGAATATCAGTGATCAGTGCTTCCACTATCGCTTTATCCCACGAACTAGGAGCCTCCTGATCCTCTTCGCCCTCTGAAAGATCCACAGGTGTGACCACTGAGGCGCTTTCTAGATCCGAATCCTCCCCTGAGGAAAGAGGAGGGAGTGGGCGCTTCTGGGGGCCCCTCGGAACGGGCTCCCCTGCCCGGGGAAAGAACTCCCCAAACACCGCCCTCAGCTGTTCCAAGGACACTAATGATCCTGGGGTGGACTGTAGATCTGCAGGTATACCTGCCATAGAATTGCCTAAACACCCCATCTCCACCACCAATGTGTCGCCCCCACGGCCCGACTCTACAGTCTCCGACCGTTAAGATACCGTCCATATGGACGTCTAGATGTCAGGTGGGGTCCTAGTAATCACAGGAACCTTGTCGACTCCCGCCACAAACCCCTCAAGAAAGGGGCCCGTCCCCTCGGGCAAGGCTCCCCGGGGGTCTTCGCGGGTGAGGGAGGAGAAAGGAGTCCCCTCCTAAGCCTAGATCTTTCGCGGAGTCACCAGTGTGGACACCTAGAAAGTCTCCCGCTTCTCCTAGTCCTCCGAGGATCAAGCACCCTATTTCGCTATCACCTTCGTGACTAGTGACTATAAGCGCTGAGATACGCTGACCTGGTTTGTCCCCTCAGCGTACTCAGGCGTATACAAACACCTGGCGAATCTGGGGGATCCAGGGGAT
>BLSH010191437.1:73154-85668 GCA_018402905.1 Glandirana rugosa
GAAAAGGAGGATATGCAGACGAAGGCTCCAACCACGCGTCTTATCGTTATCTCCCTTAAGGCTGGTAAGACCACCGAGGCCTAACCGGAGCCGCGTGAACCATGCGGCTGCATCACGTTTACCACCGTCTGCGGGGGACCACCGAAGGCTACGCTCTGCTGGAGGACAGAGTTCCTGGGTAGAACGTGGGCCGATTCTGCGCACCAACCTCGGAAGCAGACGTATAGGAGGAAAAGCGTACAGGAGGCGATAACGGCTCCAGGGGGCCACCAGAGCATCCGTGGCCACTGCCAACGGATCCTTCGTCCTGGACACAAAGTTGCTCACTTTGTGATTGAACCTGGACGCCATGAGATCCACATCTGGTGTTCCCCACCTGTGGCAAATCTGACTGAACACCTCCGGGTGGAGGGACCACTCTCCCTGGTCCAGCGTCTGGCGACTGAGAAAGTCCGCCTGCCAGTTCTCTACACCTGGGATGTAAACCGCAGAAATTGCCGGAACATGGAGTTCCGCCCAATGCAGAATCAGGGCTGCCTCCGCAGCCGCCGCTGGACTCCGAGTGCCGCCCTGATGATTCACATACGCCACCGCCGTGGCATTGTCCGACTGAATACGAATCGGGCGGCCTTGCAATCTCCTCGTCCAGTGAGACAGACACAGTCTGATCGCTCTGAGCTCCAGCACATTGATTGGTAGACAGGTCTCCTGGGCCGACCAACGACCCTGAGCTGAGAACTGCTCCAGGACTCCGCCCCAACCCGTCAGACTGGCGTCCGTGGTGGTCACCGTCCATTGAATGGGAAGAAAAGACTTCCCTCGAGTGAGGGCCGAGTCCCGCAACCACCAAGTGAGGGACGCCCTGGTCTGAGGGCCCAGCCGGATCAGAAGATCCAAGGACCGGTGGGACTTGTCCCATTGAACCAGGATTGCTCGTTGGAGCAAACGAGTGTGACTCTGGGCGAAAGGTATCGCCTCGAAGGACGAGACCATGAGCCCCAGCACCCTCATACAGAACCGCAAGGAAGACCGGCGACGTGATAGAAGGGTGCGCACAGCCGACTGTAAGCTCTGTAGCTTTGTCGGAGGTAGAAACACCTTCGCTTGGACTGTGTCCAGAATGAGACCCAAGTACTCCAGACGGCAGGAGGGAGACACCGACGACTTCTCGCATTTGCGGACGTCGGGCCCTCTCACTCCCCATGTGGGGAGGGAGGCAGGGCGCTCACTTACCAGTCCGACGCCACGGTAGCCACCCGGATGCAGACTTTCCACCCTTGGCGGGGGGTCGCTGCAGGCCCAGGGTCACCCTGCCGAACGAATCGGGAAGGGGACCAAAATGGGTGATCTCGCCCCGGGCCACCCGCACGGAACGGGTAAGATGCGGCGGGTCCCTGTGTTGGGGCCGGCTTCGCATCATGTTGGCCAGGTCGGGGAAAGTACAGAGCACAAAGACCCTCGATGCCCCGACCGGCTTCTTGATAGCAGATCATCTTGATTGCAGAAAAAAGAAAATAAAAAATGGTCACAATAGGACCGCAGTTCCCATAGGGAAGCCAGGTCAACTCCTTGCAAACTAGGCATTGAAACTGGAGAGTCCTCTGTGAGGGGGGGGTTTTAATGTAGGAAAGGAGGACGGCCCCCAGGGGAGGGGCCAGCTGAATTCTTTCCCTGCCTAGTTAACTCCTGGTAAGACGAACATAAAACCCACAAAGTCAAGAAGAGCTGCGTCTGTCAGTGAACGTAGGAGAAATGGTTGCCAGTTTTTCATTTGTCCAGCATGTGATATCATTACAGTGACCACTGTCAATGACTGTCATAGTGGTCACAAGATTGGAAGCTCTTGGTTGAAAATAATGATCGGGAGTTGTCCTTGGCAGCTTTGGCTCTGTTTTGGGAGTGCACAGTGACTGCGCTCTCAGCAGACAAATGTAGTTCTCTGTGGATGCAAATGTGCAGAAGCTTGTTCTTGAAACTCAGCTGCTGCATATATGCATACAGCCGGCAGTAACAGATTGAGCTGTTGATACCATTAAAAGTGATTTGTTATATTTGTTTGATTAGTGAAAAAGAGACTGTTGATCTTGTCAGGAATTCAGAGCTGTCCTGTATTCTCTGCGAATTTAATGTGTTATCCCAAAGAGCCCTCCTATCATGGACTACAGAGTGGTTATTCTTTATGCTGGACAAATCTGAGAGTGGAAGTGGTTGAAAAGTTTAGTAAACTACACTGGGCAGTGCTGACACCGCTTAATACACAAGAAGCTGTCTTCTCAGGCCAAAAAAAAAATTAAGCATTTCTGGTAGATCAACAGCTATTTTGCTGTACTTGCAGGTTCTTTAAATGAGAATTGTGCATGTATTGCAGAAATGTACAGCATATCTGTTGATTTTGTTTTTTTTTTTTTCTTACCGTGACATACACTTCAACAAGCCTAAACAAATGAGTACCTCAACCTGCCTGCCTGTTAATGCCCCTGCCTGCATCCGACCATCCGATTGCCTGCTCCTCCTGTACTGCTTTGCCCGCATGTTATTGACCCGGCCTGCATCACTACTCTTCAGTCTAGCACGGACTTCTGGACAACATCTTACCATCACCTGTGTCAAATCCAGCCCTCGTGCTCCAGCGCTCCATGTCTGCTCTACCAGGGGTTCTGGAACCGGGGCCATAAGAGAGGTTGCCTACTGCATAAGTCAGACTCTACCATCAGGTACGTGACAAGCTCACTTTAGGTTTGAGGTGTTTGGATTTAGAAATAGAAGATATGTGAGACGTAAAGCAAGTAATACAATGAGTGTGAGTATGTTGTCTTCTGTAAAGCATGAGAGAACTATCATGGCATGGGGCTGTGTTGGTGTAAGTGAAAAGATTAATGAATCAGAATACATACCACTATTTCACAATGCCATGCCATCCCCTGGGGTCAGCACTTACTTTGATCACATTTCATCATGCAGAATGATAATGATCTGAAGCAAACTTCTAAGCTATATAGAACGGCTGGCGCTATACAAATCATTTATAATAATAATACTAATAATAACAAGAAGGTTGCGTAAGAAACAGGAAGTTGCAGTGTCATCTTTGATGGACTGACCTGCACATTTTCCAGAGTTCTTGTTAAGAAGAGCTTAATCATAAGGTCAGGGAATAATGCAGGTTCCATTGACAACTAGAATGCCAAAGGTCTGCAAAGCTGTTATTGCTATAAATTCAGGATTCTTTAGTGAATGCTAAACTTGAAAAATAGAACAGTTACAGGAATTGGAAAAAAAAATGTTATAACATTGTCAATGATTTGACTATCATTTTTGATCAATTTAACGCCATCTTGGGTGAATAAAAGCAAAATTTTCTATCAGAAGTACCTGTAACAATAAAATCATACCAAAAACATGAACATTTCTGGATGATTGCAAACTTTTAAAAGTTTTATATTTCAAAGCAAAGCACATGCTGACCCGCTTTACGCCGCCAGAGGTTAAAACCAAATACGGACCCTCATAACAGGCAAAAAATAGGTCACGGTGTCTGATGTACAATATTATGAAAAAGCTTACTTGATGTAGAAAAGTTAGAACACTTAGAAAGAAGGTTAAAAATGATGTCCTATTCCTCTCTTCACTTTATCGACTTTCTAATGATTTTCCATTTGTGAGAAGGAAAATAACAAATGAATAAATTGGAAGTACATTAGGAGAGCTTGTTTTGCTTTGCTCTGTATACTGTATAAAACTAACTTTTTATTGTAAGAAATCTACATTTTTAACGCTTTCAGTAAAAGTGTTCTTCTCTTTGTCTATAACCTTATTCAGTAGACTGTAAGAATAAATTGTTTATATATATATATATATATATATATATATATATTTTTTTTTTTTTTTTTGTAAGATGCCGCCAACACACCATTAATGCCATGTGACATAAAAGGAAGGTTACGGTCTGTTCCTTAAGTACAGCTTTATCAATATATTTCAAACCTGAACTTCACATTCTTACTTCCTAGCCCGATATTATAAGATAAGTAACTAGAGGTAGCAAACACATCTACATATTACATATTGTCATTATATCTGACTGGTGGAACTGTGATTTTAGCAGCAGGTGGCAGAGACAAAACTCCTGGACAAATTTAAGGCAGGCAACTACTGGAGAAAAGATCTTTCTATATTAATACTCAGGTAAGTCACATGCGGATAAGGCTCTTCCATTTTATAAGCAAACGATCATATTAGCCACTGTACTAAACTAAATCTAAACTCGCTGTATGCACCTTTGTACAAAAAAAATACACAAACAACTTCATAAACAAATATTTTTTACGATAAAACAGAACACTTTGGGCTACAGCCATGCAAGTTATTTTTATTCAAAGAATTTCTAGCAAATATTCAGAGTAATGAAAACTGTACTCATTCTTGAAGTGTCACTGTCATTAAATACTAGTATAAACCCCTCAAACAAACACTTCACAGATTCTAGATGTGTTTGGGCAATTTTATGAGGATCTGTACTCATCAAAGGTGCATTTCACGGAAGACGGTATTGAACGATATTTAGATCGGTGCTCTCTTCCGTGTCTTGGTAGTCCTGAGCGTACTCGATTGAATGCTCCACTTTGCTTAAAAGAATTGGAGGAGGCGGCTACCCAGCTGGCTAACTCCAAGGCCCCGGGAGCAGATGCTATACCCGCTGAGACGTATAAGCACTATGGCGAAACCTTATTACCTCTTAAAACATTGTCACCCTGGAAGTGGGTATACTGCCAGATTCTATGCGGGAGGCGATTATAGTAGTTATTCCTAAGCCCAGCAAAGATATTCTACAACCAGACTCATATAGACCCATATCTATGCTCAATACGGACGTGAAATTATTGGCTAGGGTCCTGGCAAATAGGTTGTCCGGTGTGATTTCAGGGTTGGTACATGCTGACCAGTCGGGATTTATCCCAGCTAGATCTACAGTCCTAAATATTCGGAGGCTGTTTTTAAACATTCAGATCCCTGTAGATAATCTGGGGGATCGGGCCGTTTTTTCCTCGACGCTGCCAAGCCATTTGACAGCGTCGAATGGAGATATTTATGGCCGGTTCTGCGTAAGTTCAGGCTGGGACCCAAATTTATAGCATGGGTTCAGTTGCTCTATAACGCACCTAGAGCATGCATACGATTAAATGATTCCTTATCGCAGCCTTTTTTGCTGCACCAGGGCACTAGGCAGGGGTGTCCTCTTTCACCCCTGCTGTTTGCCCTTGCAGTTGAACCTCTGCTAGCGATGATCAGGGCTTCTGCTGAGGTGGTGGGATTTAGGAGGGGGCCCAGAGAGAACAAGATCTTACTTTACGCAGATGATGCCTTGCTGTACCTCGGAGACACAGCTGGGTCCCTGGGGGAGGCAATGCGTATCATAGAAAAATTTGGACGATACTCAGGCTTTGCTATTAATTGGCACAAATCAGTCCTACTGTTACTGGATTCTGTTTCGGCAGATCTTCCGGCTGAATTGTCTCAGATACAGAGGGTCACTTCCTTTAGAAATGTGGGTGTCGTTGTGACGAAAGATGTACGGGACTATGTCCCTCTGAATCTGAAACCTATCTTACAGAAGCTAAAACAAAAATGTGATAGTTGGTGTAAGCTCCCACTCTCAGTCACTGGGCGATTGAATCTCATCAAGATGATATGGGCTCCCCAGCTGTTATACATTTTACATAACACCCCAATGTGGATACCAGAGTACTGGTTTCGCAGAATAGACTCACTATTCAGGGCCCTTGTGTGGAAAAGGGGAGTGGCTCGGATAAAATTAGAAACCCTTCAATACCCTAAGGATAGGGGTGGTCTAGCGGTTCCCCATATGCAAACATATTTTTTTGTGGCGCAATTGAAGCATTTTGCGGGGTGGAACATACCATCGACAGTGGATCTATCCAGAGGCTTGCTGATCCCCCCGCATTCCCCCTACCCACCCTCAGCACACATGGATATGGGATTCCCTAACATAACCTCGTGTTGCCCCACGGCTCAACTGTTACTTAAACTGTGGGAAGCTATAAGGCAGAGAATGGGCATTACTGGGTTCCTGAAGTGCACACCATTATGGAACAACAGAAGGTATGTAGAACTCTCAAAATTGGGGACTTTTGATGGATGGGTGGAGGCTGGGGTTAGATTTATTTCTCAATTATATACTGAGACCGGGATAAAGCCCTTTGCTGTATTCATGGAAGAATTCCCACAGCTGGTAAAAGACCAATATCAGTATATGCAAGTAACTCATGCGCTTGGATCTCAGCATAGACAGACCCCATTATACTTAAACTATTCCACATTTCTAGACTTTATATTTTTATCCAAAGAGAGAAAGGGCATCATATCGTGGATATATGCCACTTTATTAGCACATTTGCAGGCCCCGGATTTACTCCCATGTAGGGATAAATGGGAACGAGAGGTGGGACACATTGAGAATGCACAATGGGAACAAATATTGGAAACGGGCCCTCTGGTCTCAGTGTCTGCTTCACACAGATTATCCCATTTATTTATTCTCCATCGTACCTATAGGACCCCAATCCAACTTCACAAATGGGGTAGAAGGGACCAATATGCCCCAAATGTCAACTCCACCCTGGAGACTTTCTGCACATGATATGGAAATGTCCCAAACTCAAGAGGTATTGGAGCGCAATTGTTTTAACAATTAATGAGATATTTAACATAAGCTTGGCAGTGGATCCGCTGGTGTGCCTGTTGGGGTCCTTGGTGGAGGACTTACATCACCCACATGTTTATTTGGCTCTTATTAGGCTGCTTTACCTGGCCAAGAAACTGGTAGAGAGACTGTGGTTGTCCCCGAGGGCCCCGACGCGTGCACAGTGGATTGAATTGGTAAACAATATCCTCATCAAGGAAAAAAGCACATACTGTCATAGGAAATCCCCACAAAAATTTGGGAATATTTGGAACTGTTGGTTGGCATCACCGGGTCTTGCCCCTCGTCAACTCATTTTAGACAGACTACTACTATAAATATTATAGTTGCAATGAAACTGGGGGATAGGTTAATGGGTGCTGTGGTAAGCAAAGTATATAGGCATCGGTTTGTTAACCTGGTGCCAGGCATGCAGCATTCTAATAGGGCTTTTGTTGTTGTCTGTTAGATTAGTTTTATCTATATCCTAACTGAAATGGTATATGCAGAAGTAATGTGAACAAATATTTGGTCAAGTAAAAAATGGGATTTTTGTTGCAAGCTACCATAAGGATGTACTATGATACTTTGGAATGTGGTGTGTACACTGTATAACATTGTATGTGGTTCTTGACCAAATGTATACATTGTATTTTCTGTATATGTGGGTTTAACCCTGTCATTTATACTTTTGAGACGGAATAAAGACATTTTTTATGCTTTAAAAAAAAACCCTCAAACAATCATCAATAGAAGACTGTGGATACTTACCTTTCCCACTGCCTGCTCCACCAGAATGAGAAACCTTTATGTGAAGTCTATAGGAAAACAAACACTTCTGAGAGTGTCTATGTCCCCTGCAGCACTCAGTGGTTCCTCCTGCTGAACTCCACATCATTACTGTATCCTGAAATGTATGCAGGTCAGCAGTAGAAACTAATGACAGCTGTGGGGGTTGTAGAGATCAACAATCCTCAGATTGTATATTTCCATGCATGCAACTAAATGAAAAATTGCAAATGAACAACAATATAAACCACGTGCTTGGTCAAAAGTAAACATGGAAATATGTGCAGTCTGTTATTTAGTCCTTTTCATGGAAAAACAGGCAGGTATAGACCACCCCAATTAGTGATGAAAAAAGTGCTTGTGCTCAAATAAGTAAAAGTGCTGCGTTCGTACCCCACATGGATGTGCACTCACCCCTCCTCCAGTGACCACCTATCTCTAGCGTGGTCTGGTAAAGCCTGTCAGGGGTGTCCCCTGTGAATTATCCTGTGGTTATGCACCTCCGGTAGTTACTCCATCACAGACAGCCCTAGATAAGGGAAGAAAAAATCTCATAGTGCAAGTATCGTTTTAAAATGTATTCAATAAAATGAGTTAAAATCAGAAGAAATCCAAACTCACATGTACAGGTACCTGCAAGTCCTGGCACCAAACGTAAGGGCAGTCGATTTGCTTAATGGGGAAATCAACCCGTGGTGGCTGTATGTGCACCGGTCGTTCGCGCCAGCTCCCGTTCGTTTCCCCGTCTCGACAAAAGCGGAAGTACGTCGCGATGACGTAATCAAACCTCAACGCGTTTCAGCCTATGAGTAGCAGCCATCATCAGGAAGTTCTGTTTCCGCCCTCTTGGTGAAGGGCATTTATACCCTCACCTTAACATTAATTTGCCGGTTAGTCAAATGAGATCAGCTGCCGTTAGATTATAAGTGCTTACAATCTTGGGTATTACAATTGATGCATATTATAGGAATAACCAACCTCATATACACAATTACTTTTATGCATAATTAATATGAAGACATGTTAAATGAAACCATGATTTATAGAAACGTGATATAAAATAGCCTAAAAGCAATTTGGTGTTAAACCCCAACTTGTCCCCTTATGGGAATTCCTCATCTCCTAACAAGTATGATCGCTGATGCCATGCAGGTCTCCTTCAGACTGTCAGTGTGAGCGGTCTGGCCATACATCGTTTGCCCAAGCAGCTTCAAACTGACAGGAAGACCCAATGAACTACCACAGTGTTCAACAGCACCTGGGTAATTCATTGACAACTACAAGCTGACAGCTGCATAGGATGTCGGGATTTGTAGTTCACTCATACACAGAACTCTGTATAAATAACATGGCTGTGTGGGTGGAGCCCTGCACGGCCACACTGTTTTCAAAAAGTGACAGCTTGTACAGGGAACTTCTCCCTGTACTGCTGTCACAGCAGTGAGGAGAAAAGAAGCTAGTAACCGGCTTATGTTACAGGGACATCGGTCCCAATCTGTGCCCACCACTGCTGCTAATCAGTGCCCACCAGTGCCGCCAATCAGTGCTGCCAATCAGTGCCCATCGGTGCCTCATCAACAGTGCCACCTATCAGTACAGCCTCATCATTGCCCCCTCGCCAGTGTCCACCAGTGCCGCCTCATCAGTGTATCAGTGCAGCCCATCAGTGCCACCTCATTGACACACATCAGTGAAGGAGAAAAATTACCTGCTTGCAAAATTTCATAACAAACTATGAAAAATATTTTTTGTTTCTTTTAAATTTTTTGGTCTTATTATGTTCCTTTAGCAAAAAAAAACAAAAACAAAAAAAACTGGTGATTAAATACCACCAAAAGAAAGCTCTATTTGTGTGGAAAAAAATGATAAAAATTTTGTTTGGGTACAGTGTTAACAACGCTGTTGACAGTGTTGATAACGAGCGACAACGCTGAAAGCTGAAAATTGGCCTGGGCAGGAAGGGGGTATAAGTGCCCAGTAAGCAAGTGGTTTACCACTTTAGTACCACACTATAGACAAAAGACAGCTACAGCGTCAGACACAGCTGATCACAGATCAAAGTAAAGGGCCAATCACAAAGGCCCTTTACCGTGTGATCAGCTGTGTCCAATCACAGCTGATCATTTGTAAACAGAATTGCCGGTTATTGGTTGTGCCTGTGTGAGGAAAGGAGTGTCGATAACTGGCAAGGCTGTCAGCACACTGTTTAAACTGATAATCAGGGCATTGGATCATCAGTGTTCTGATTATCAGTGCAACTTATCAGTGCCAATCAGTGCTGCCTCATCTGCACCTATCAGTGCAACCCTCATCAGCACACATCAATGAAGAAGAAACATTACTTATTTGCTAAATTTTATAACAGAAACTAAGAAAAACTTTTTTTTCAAAATGTTCAGACTCTCTTCATTTGTTTAGCAAAAAGATAAAAACCCCAGTGGTGATTAACCACCTCAATACTGGGCACTTTCACCCCCTTCCTGCCCAGGCCATTTTTCAGCTTTCAGCTCTGTCAAACTTTGAATGACAATTGCGCGGTCATGCTACACTGTACCCATGTGAAATTTTTATAATTTTCTTCACACAAATAGAGCTTTCTTTTGGTGGTATTTAATCACTGCTGGGTTTTTATTTTTTACTAAAAAAAAAAAAAAAAAAGTTTTTCTTAGTTTTTGTCAGTAAGGTAATTTTTCTCCTTCACTGATGGGCACTGATAGGCTGCACTGATGGGAACTGATGAGGTGGCACTTATGGGCACTGATTAGGTGGCACTGATATATCAGGGGTCTAAACAGACACTCAACATTTCATTTTTTTGACTTGTACCTACAGGAAAGCCTATGATAAGGCTTACCTGTAGGTACAGTGATTATCTCCTAAACCTGCTCAGTTTAGGAGATATTCACACTGGACGCAACCGATGCATGCACTCTAAGGTCCAGCATACATGCTGGACCTTCAGAGCACGTGCCGTAAACCAGGGCTCCCGAGTGCACACATGGAAGTGACGTCATTGTGGCTCCAGCCACTCATGTAGCCAGAGGCCATGAACCCGGTAGGAAGACCGGGTGAAGATGGAAGCCCTATCAGTGGTGACAGCACACCGCTGGGGGGCTTCGTTTTAAGGCAAGTATTGTTTAATGTGCTTGTGATGCATACTAGTACATTATGACATTGCCTTTCAGGGGATTTTTTTTTTTTTAGGCTGCGGTCTACTACAGAACTTTAGGGAGGTAAAGAACATTATCATCTGTCTGTAACTGAACCCAGATGTGTTAAAATACTCTGGAAACCTGGCTCATACAATATGTCTATGCTATGTTTTTATTCAAGGATGAGCACATTTATTGCTCAAACATCTACTATTTACACTATTTATTTACCCCTATCTTCTGCACTTTGATTTATACATGCAAATCTGTTGTCTTGATCTAGTGATCAGCACTGTCTACAGAGATAGTCTACAGAGATATCCATTATCTGATCAGCATACAGTGTGTTGTGGCCAGGACTCAACACTGTTCCAATAGCTATGAGAGTCTCACTTTGGCATGGATTTAAAAAGGAAAATAAGACTGTGCACTTTGAAAGTGCAGTTGCCCGACAGCTTATGCCCCATACACGCGATTAGAAAATCGTATGAAAAATACCGCTTTTGAAGCGATCGTACGATAATCAGATCGTTACTACAGAGCCGATCATGACAGTTCATCCGATATTATCCGATCGGACATGCAGGAAAAACTTTCTTGTACGAGGCCCGATTGTACGATTTTCGTCCAGTACAGCCGTCGTTCCAAAATGCAATACGAATACACTACAAGACATCACATCACTTCCGATTTTTGATTCTGTCGTGCGAGAATTTTCGTGACTAAAGTAAACTCTTCCAATTCAATCTGAGATTAGCAGGCAAAAAAAAAAAAAACAGGACGATCATTCGCCTGATAATCTCATTGTGTGTACCGGGCATTAGTAAAAGAGATAAAGCTTCAACTGGTTGCAAAGCTTTGTTTTGTTTTTTTTTAAAAACAAAGAGGTTTATGCTTACCTGCTCTGAACCTACTCGTCAGGTCCACCACCAGCGCTCCTGGCTCCTTCCCTCCGCCGAGTGCCCCCATAGAAAGCGGTTTTCCCTCATGGGGCACTCGTGCGGGCTCACTCCCGAGCCTTGTTGTCTGCATCTATAGACAGACACAGACAGTGGGACTCAGCTTCATCCCCCGATCTCTCGTCACTGGCTATGATTGAAAGCAGCAGAAGCCAATGGCTGCCGGTACTCATGCAAAGCCAGAGAGACCAGAAAGTGAGGGGAGAGAAGAGCTGCAGACAGGCCGAATCAAATGAAACTTAGGTAAGGGTAAGGGGGGGATCCTGGTTCCCGACTGGCTCGCCTACATTTACAGCTGCCGTGTGGCTCTGTAGCACGAATTGCCATCTTTAAATGGTGGCTCGTGCGTGTGCAGTAGCGGGTGGGGACGCACTCTCATGCCCGCCGCACTCTGCAGAGTTGTGGCCGCGGCTCGGGCGGACTCGATCTCCTCCGGCAAGCCGCGATTGCTTGATAGAGCAGAAAAATGGGGAACCGCCGATGTAAACACACAATGGTTCCCCGCTCTGTCAGGCAGCATGTCAGAGATCTACTGATCCCTGTACTCGGGATCAGTTAGATCCTCTGGTGCCCCTGACAGACAAGCCCCCTCACAGGTAGAACACACCCAGGGAACACAGTTAACCCCTAGATTGTCCTCCCAGGTTAAAACCCCTTCACTGCCAATGACATTTACACAGTAATCAGTTTTTCAGGACAAGCTTTCGGGGTGTGTCCCCTTCTTCTTCAAGGTCCAAGCAGCACTGATTCACAAAAGTTTTGCCAAATGTTAAAAAAAAAGAAAAAAAATCTCTGAGGGAAAGGAAAAACAAATGAACACAAATCAATGTATAAGGCAAATGGTAATCAAGCTAGCAGCAGGGTCACTGAGATAAGGCAGAGGGAGAGCTATAGAATGGGGGGGGGGGGCGGAC
>BLSH010191437.1:95408-107020 GCA_018402905.1 Glandirana rugosa
CAAGACCACGGGCGACAGGTTGGACTACCAGGTGGGACAGCGGGCACCGGAACGTCAGGTTGGAAAGCGGGCACCGGAACATCAGGTTGGACAGCAGGCACCAGAACATCAGGTTGGACAGCGGGCACCAGAACATCAGGTTGGACAGCGGGCACCAGAACATCAGGTTGGACAGCGGGCACCAGAACATCAGGTTGGACAGCGGACACCGGAACATCAGGTTGGACAGCGGGCACCGGAACAGCAGGCTGAACAGCGGGCACCAGAACAGCAGGCTGGACAGCGGGCACCGGATCAGAAGGCTGGACAGCGGGCACAGGATCAGCAGGCTGGACAGCGGGCACAGGATCAGCAGGCTGGACAACAGGCACAGGATCAGCAGGCTGGACAACAGGCACAGGATCAGCAGGCTGGACAACAGGCACAGGATCAGCAGGCACCAGGTCATCAGGCACAGGATCAGTGAGCAATGGGTCATCAGGCACAGGATCAGCGGGCACCGGGTCATCAGGCACAGGATCAGCGGGCACCGGGTCATCAGGCACAGGATCAGTGATCACGGGTCATCAGGCACAGGATCAGCAGGCACCGGGTCATCAGGCACTGGATCAGCAGGCACCGGGTCATCTGGCACTGGATCAGCATGTTCAGGTCTGTCAGAAGCAGGCCAAACTCTATTGACAATTGTGGAAGTAGACTGGAGCAAATTGGCTGGTGTGGAGGCTGGCTTGGGTAGATTGGCTGGAGTGGAGACATACTGGAGCAGATCGGCTGGTGGAGGAGCAGACTGGAACAGATTGGCTGGTGTAGGAGTAGATTGGAACAGATCGGCTGGTGTAGGAGCAGACTGGAACAGATCAGCTGTTGTAGGAGCAGACTGGAACAGATCGGCTGGTGTAGGAGCAGACTGGAACAGATCGGCTGGTGTAGGAGCAGACTGGAACAGATTGGCTGGTGTAGGAGCAGACTGGAACAGATCGGCTGGTGTAGGAGCAGACTGGAACAGATTGGCTGGTGTAGGAGCAGACTGGAACAGATCGGCTGGTGAAGGAGCAGACTGGAACAGATCGCCTGGTGTAGGAGCAGACTGGAACAGATCGTCTGGTGTAGGAGCAGACTGGAACAGATCGGCTGGGGTAGGAGCAGACTAGAACAGATCTGCTGGGGTAGGAGCAGACTGGAACATATCGGCTGGTGTAGAGACATGTTTGAGCAGGTTGGCTGGTGTGGAGGCAGGACTGGATATTGGCTGAATTGTGTGGGTTGGGAAAAACTTCAGTTTCTTTTTAGGTTAAACCACTGAAGTTCTGTAAGTGACTACAGGGCTGTAAGTAGTGGGCGCAGCTGATGGAAGATACCTCGTTGATCCTTTTCTTGACCGGAAATGGGCCAATGAACTTGGGTGCCAACTTCTTGAATGGGCAGGATAACCGGAGGTTGGTAGTAGAGAGCCATACCTTGTCATTGGGTTGTAGATTCAGCTCCCTTTTTCTTTTCTTGTCGAATGCCCTTTTATTGTCTCCCTGTGCCTTTGTTATTGCCTCTTGCAGAATCTTGTGGTTCTGGGGCAGGAAATCCACAGTGCTATGGACTGCTGGGACTGTGGATTCTGAGATGAAATCCGGCAAAAAAGATGCATGAAAGCCATAATTGGCAAAGAAGGGAGATTGTCCTGTGGCTGAATGGCAAATTCTGCCAGTGGCAGCAGGGATACCCAATCGTCCTGAACAAAGGATGTAAAACAACGGATATACTGTTCAAGAGTTTGATTGGTTCTTTCTGTTTGCCCGTTAGTTTGAGGGTGGAATGCTGATGACAGTGCCAACTCGATCTTCAGGACTCCATGTAAAGCTCTCCAAAAACGTGAGGTGAACTGTACACCCCGGTCTGATACAATGCTGGCAGGAACGCCATGTAACCTTACAATCTCTTTAATAAAGACACGGGCAGTCTCTACGGGGGTTGGGGTTCCCTTCAAGAGTACAAAGTGGGCCATCTTTGACAAACGGTCTACAACCACAAAAATTGCTGTGTAATTCTCAGAAGGTGGCAGTTCTACTATGAAGTCCATTGATATAATTTGCCATGGTCTATCGGGAATCGACAATGGTTTCAGTAGACCCCAGGCCCTGTCTCTTGGCGTCTTGCTTCAAACACAAATGGGGCATGCGTTCACATAGTCTTTGCAGAACTCCTCCAACTTAGGCCACCAAAATGTTTGTCGGACTAGTTCCATTGTTTTATGGATACCAAAATGGCCAGCCAAGGGGTGATCATGGAGTAACTTCAAGACCTCCAGCCGTAGTTTTGCTGGAACAAAGTTTTGACTCCCTCTCCAAAGTAACCTATCTTTAAAAGTCAAGGTAACTCCAGCAGGACTGGGCAGGTTGGCGGATGTCTGCTTGATTTGTGACAGGAGGTCAGTCTGTAGCAGTAAAAAGTTAGCCGATGGTAAGATGGTATCTGGAGTTGCAAGGCTCTTGGGGTCATCATACATGCGGGAGAGAGCGTCTGGCTTGACATTCTTTGATCCTGGTCTGTAGGTTATGTAGAAAGAAAAACGTGAAAAGAACAATGCCCAACGGGCCTGTCGGGGTTTTCGTCGTTTGGCAGCTCTCAAGTACTTCAAGTTCTTATGGTCGGTATATATAAGGATTGGGTGGACCGCCCCTTCCAGCAGGTACCTCTATTCTTCTAATGCTGCTTTGATGGCCAGCAATTCTCGATCCCCCACATCATAGTTTTTTTCCGCCGGGGAGAGTTTCCTAGAGAAAAAAAGCCACAGGGTGCATCAAATCCTTGGTACCTTGTCATTGAGAAATCACTGCCCCAACTGCTGATTCTGATGCATCCACCTCCAAGACATAGGGTAAAGTTGGATCTGGGTGTCTGAGAATGGGTACTGAAGTGAAAAGCTTCTTCAGAGTATCAAAGGAGTTCTGTGCTTCAGAGTTCCAGCTGAATCGCAAATGTTGCTTAGTTAATTGCGTGATGGGGTAATAATTGCAGGGAATCCTTTAATAAATTTCCTGTAGAAATTTGCAAATCCCACAAAACGTTGTACCCCCTTCTTGTCGGTGGGTACAGGCCAATCGAGTATTGCAGAGACCTTCTGTGGATCCATTGCAATTCCTGCTGGTGATATGACCAAGCCCAGAAACTGGATGCTACTTTGCTCAAACTCGCATTTCTCTGGTTTGGCATATAGTCTATGTTGGCGGAGTCGGCCCAGTACCCAGCGAACATGTTCTCAGTGTTGGCTTAGGGACCCAGAAAAAATCAAGATATCGTCCAAATAGACGATCACAAAAATGTCCAAGAAGTCTCTAAACACGTCATTAATAAAGTGCTGAAATGTGGCGGGGGCATTGCAGAGCCCAAAGGGCATGACCAGATATTCAAAGTGGCCAAACTGGGTCCGGAAAGCTGTCTTCCACTCATCCCCCTTGCGTATGCGGATTAAGTTATAAGCCCCTCTTAAGTCCAACTTGGTAAAGATGTTGACAGTTCTTAATCTCTGGAATAGTTCGGGCATCAGGGGTAGGGAGTAACGGTTCTTGACCGTTATCTTATTTAATTCCCAGTAGTCAACACAGGGTCGTAAGGATTGATCTTTCTTTGTCACAAAAAATATTCCTGCCCCTGCTGGTGATGTGGATGGGCGGATAAAGCCTTTCTCCAAGTTCTCGTTGCAATATTCCTTCAATGCCTCCTGTTCCCGTTCGGACAGCGGGAAAATACGCCCAAAAGGAATCTCAGCCCCAGGGAGGAGCTCAATAGGACAGTCAGGGCAGTGGGAGGGTAAGGTATCAGCCCCCTTCTTGCTGAACACATCAAGGAACTTATGGTATGGAGCGGGAACATTTTGTAGCAAATGTTGTTCTGAGTCCAGGCACAGGAGGGTGGCTGGCCCTTCCGTGGGTTGAAGGGTGCAATGTCTCTGGCA
Organism: Glandirana rugosa; assembly: GCA_018402905.1. NCBI lineage: Eukaryota > Metazoa > Chordata > Amphibia > Anura > Ranidae > Glandirana > Glandirana rugosa. The sequence continues at coordinate 99,355 of BLSH010191437.1, forward strand.
GTAGGAGGATGCAAATTTGACTTTCCCGGTCGTCCAGTCAATCTAGGGATTGTGTGCCTGTAGCCAGGGCAGGCCCAGGATGACGGGAAAAAGTGGTGAAGAGATGGCATCCAAACTTAGTAGTTCTCTATGCTGGTCAGATGAGACGGGTAGTGGAGTTGTCTCTTGAGTCACTAATCCGGAACTTATGCAGGAACCATCAGCCGAAAAAACAGAAAGTCTGTGCGTCTTAGATTGAAGAGGAATGCGTTGCTGGGTGGGGAAACCAAGGTCTATGAAGCAGCTGCAGGCCCCAGAGTCAATAATGGTGTTGACTGGGATCGTTCTTCCCGGTAAAGGAAAAGAAAGGGGCAAAGCAATATGAGAAGCATTCCTGGATAGTGCTGACAGGTTAACTGGCATAGGAGTGGAACACTTACGGTGCTTTGCTGGACAGGTACAAACAAAATGTCCTGATTCCTCACAGTATAGGCATAAGTTGTTCTGGCGACGGCGAAGTCGCTCCTCAGGAGGCAGCGTGGGTCGCATGAGGCCCAATTGCATTGGTTTAGGTAGGTCAGAAGAATTGGCTGGTGCAGGACTGGCAGGCATGGAGCTAAATGGAGGGGAGAGTGGAGCTCTTGGGGTCATCCATACTGGGCGAGCTGGCTGGCAAGATCTTTCCAGAAGCCGCTCCTGGAGTCAGCGATCAATCTGTATGGACAAAGTAATCAGTCCTTCGAGAGAGTTGGGAATTCCAACCCGGGCCAGTTCATCTTTTAGTCCTTCAGATAGACCCATGCAGAACTGATGACGTAGGGCTGCATCATTAGTATACGTGCTCCAGCGTCTAAAATCTGCAACATAATCCTCGACCGATCTACGGCCCTGCTGGAGCATGTGGAGAGCAGACTCTGCTGTGGTGGTTCGTTGAGGGTCATCATAGAGTGCCGCCATGGCATCAAAGAAGGTGGTCATGGTCTGGACAAGCATGCTGTTAGTCTCAAGCAACCGATGGGCCCAGGTCTGGGGTTCTCCTTGCAGCAATGAAATGATAAACCCGACCCTTGTGGCCTCCAAGGAGAAAGTCCGGGGTTTTCAGAGAAAAGTACAACTGACATGCGTTACGAAACGCATGAAACTGACTGCGGTTCCCAGCAAATTTCTCAAGTGTGGGAACACGGGGTTCAGGTGGAAGCATTACCACAGAGGGAGAGGACAGTCTGTGAAGGTGCAGCCGTAGCCGGAGCAGGGGATGCAGCAGTGGATCTTTCTGGACCCAGGGTCCGCACATGTTCCTCCAATCTGGTGTCGTCTGCTTGGAGACTCTGCACCACTTGCGTGAGTGCTGAGAGATGTTGGCAAATCTCCTCCATAGGTGTGGTTCCTCCTGCAGGCTCAGACATGGCTGTCTGATACTGTAATGTTTGTCACGTACCTTGGTGGAGAGCCTGACTTCCATTTGAACTAAGAATGATTCTTCTTTTTGACAAAAAAAAATAAACGGTTTAACTTAGATAAAGGTTTTCTTACTCATTATTCTAAAGTTTTACGACCCCCTCTGTGACTGTCACCCCCCCCCAGTCTATAGCTCTCCCTCTGCCTTATCTCAGTGATCCTGTCACAATCAGGCGTCCGGCTCGGAGACCAGTTGCTATAGCAGTTGCAGGACTACCACTGACCAGCAGGACAGGTACACAGGTAGTCACCCTGGCAGATGACACAGGCTCACCTGAGGTGCGGAGTCTAAGTACTAACCGGTGTTCACCAGAGCTCCTGATGGTGGAGATGGATTTAGCTGCATGTTAGTACCAGGTCGTGGGCCTCAGGATTGCCCCACAAGGGTGTTAGCAAGCCGGGGTCCAGTAGCGGATGAACAGATAAGGATCAAACAGGAGCATGGTCAGTAAACAAGCCAAAGGGTCGGTAACGAGTAATTGCAGGTTGGGATCAGGCAGTAGTCGAGGAACAAGCCAAGGGTCGATAAAGAATGGTAGCATAATACAGACAACAGCAGGGAAGACAGGGCATTAGCTGAGAAAGCACAATAACCTAGCAAAGAGGAAGTGCAGAGACAAGGCTTATATAGGAAGTTCATGGGAGGAGCAAGGAATTCAAGGTTCAACAGCAATCAAGACATAAGGGAGGGTTGTCTAATGGATCAGGCAGAATATCCAACAGATCAGGAAGGGAGCTATCCAGCATCCCAGATAGCACAGTGAGAAGGATCAATGGCAGACACAGAAAAGGTTCAAGGTTTGATCCTCTGGACGTCTTAGGGCTGGGTTTGTGAGGAAACTTCTGGTGGAATTCTCTTGTTAATCTAGGGGCATGAACATTCTCCTAAGGCTCCCAAGAATTTTCTTCTGGACCATATCCTTCCCATTGGACCAGATATTGTAGCTTGTTTCTAAAGATCCTAGAATCAAGAATTTTCTCCACCACAAATTCTACTGCACCCTGTACCTCAACTGGTTGAGGAGGTGGAAGAATTCTTCCAGAAAAAGGATCTTCATGAAATGGTTTAAGAAGTGATATGTGAAAGACAGGGTGAAATTTCATACTGTCAGGAAGTTGTAAGCGAAAGGTAACTGGATTGATTTGTGCAGAAATCATGAATGGTCCTAACAAACTTTTGGCCCAGCTTTGCAGACGGAACATGAACCTTCAAATTTTTGGTTGATAACCAAACTTAGTCACCCACGTGAAAAGTAGGAAGAGATCTGCAATGTCTATCAGCAGCCTTTTTGCAACATTCCTGAGCCTCCCTCAAAATCTTGATCAATTTCTCCTGAATCTCCCGCAAAGTAGTTAATCTGTTGGTAACAGAAGGAATTGGAGTTGAGATAGGGAGATCAGGAATAAAGACTGGATGATACCCATTGTTTAAATAAAAAGGACTTTGAGAAGTGGAGTTATGTTTAGAACACTCTGCTGTACAAAGACAATCCACCCAGTTCATCCTGGAGATAACTGACAAAACATTGAAGGTACTGCTCCAATGTTTGATTGGTCCTCTCGGTCTGACCATTAGACTGGGGATGAAAAACAGAAAACAGATTAACTGTTACACCTAGGGCTGAGCAAAAGTTTTTCCAAAATTTTGAAGTAAACTGTACTCCTCTATCAGACACCACATCGTTGGGAATTCCATGTAATTTAAATACTTCTCAAACCATTAACTCAGCAGTTTGTTCAGCAGAAGGCATCCCCTTAACAGGTATAAAATGAGCCATCTTGGTGAGACGGTCAACAACAACCAAGATAGTGGTCATTTCTTTTGAGGGAGGTAAATATACCACAAAGTCCATGGAAATTGATCCCCATGGTCTTGATGGAACAGGAAGTGGCTGGAGCAACCCCAAAGGAGAGGCTCGGGGAGTCTTACTGCATTCACAGGTCAGACATGAGGCCACATAGTGTTTGACATCTTTCTTATAGCTGGGCCACCAAAAGGAACGTGACAAGAGTTCTGTTTTGGAAATCCCAAAATGCCCAGCAAGTTTTGAGTCATTTACAAACCTGAGGGCTTCAATTTGAGCAGATTCGGGTACATAGAGACTATGTGCATGAGTCTGAAAGCCTTTCTTGTACACAAGGTTAATATCCGTAGGCGGATGATTGAGAAGAGGGTCATTTCCATACCCCTCCTTTAGAAGACTCACAAATGTCTTGAAACCCGTGGCCCCTATGAAGTTCTTTTGAGGCAGGATAGTACATTCAGGGTTCCCTTCCTGGTATGGTTCAGTCAACATCCTTGATAATGCATTGGCCTTACCATTCCTTGACCCAGGTCGATACGAGATAATGAAATTAAACCTGGAAAAGAACAGTGACCAACGTGCTGGTCTAGAAGACATTCTCTTGGCAGAACGAATGAATTCTAGATTTTTATGATCAGTGAGAACAGTTACTGGATGCTTAGCCCCTTCCAGCAGATGCCTCCATTCAGAAAAGGCTTCCTTAATTGCCAGTAACTCCGTATTCCCAATGTCATAATTTCTTTCAGCTGATGACATTAAGCGAGAAAAATACACACAAGGATGAAGCTGCATCTTTTCTCCTTTTCGCTGAGAAAGGATAGCTCCCACAGCAGAGTCTGAGGCATCCACTTCCACTATAAAAGGAACTTCAGGATCAGGATGTACCAATATTGGTGCAGAAGTGAAAAGAGTCTTCAGCTTAATAAAAGCAGTCTGTGCCTCAGTTGACCACACAAAGGGCACCCCTTTCTTTGTCAGCTGTGTAATTGGTGCTATCACTTTAAAGAAGTTTCTTATGAATTTTCTGTAGAGATTGGCAAAACCAACAAATTGTATTTCTTTATTATTTCTAGGGGCAGGCCAATCCACTACTGCTTTGATCTTCTCAGGATCCATGCTTACTCCTTTAGGAGAAATGATATATCCCAAGAAGTGCATCTGGGTTCGTTCAAACTCACATTTCTCCAATTTAATATAAAGTTGGTTCTTCCTTAGCCTTTCAAAGACAGTGCAATCAGGTTTGCGATGCTCCTCCAAGTTATTAGAAAATATGAGAATATCATCCAGATAAGCAATCACAAACTGGTCCAATAGATCTTGAAAAACATCATTGATGAAGAGTTGGAAAGTGGCAGGAAAATTGCGGAGGCCAAAAGGCATAACCAGGGACTCAAAATGGCCATATCTGGTTCTAAATGCGGTTTTCCATTCGTCTCCTTGACGCATGCGGATTAGGTTATATGCCCCCTGTCTAGTTTTGTGAATACTTTGCCAAAGCGGAGTCTTTCCAACATTTCAGAGATTAAAGGAAGTGGATAGCGATTTTATTCAAGTCCTGGTAGTCAATACATGGACGCAAGGTGGAATCTTTCTTTGCAACAAAGAACAGGGCTGCCCCTGCAGGAGACGTTGAGGGTCTAATGAAGCCCTTCTCTAAATTATCATCAAACCACTCCCTGAGAACCTTTTAATTCAGGTTCTGAAAGGTTAAAAAGGCGGCCAAAAGGTATTTCAGCCCCTGGGAGCAGTTCAATGGGACAATCATATGGGCGATGAGGCAGTAACTGATCGGCATTCTTCTTATCACAGACATCCCAGGAAATCATGATATTGTGGAGGCAGGTTGTCATTTTTGACTGCATAGTAACCACATCCACCTGTGATTCCTTGACTGGCAAAGAACTTGTTTGACAAGGTTCCCTACAGAATTCCTCACAATGGGGGGACGTAAAGTTTATAATCCGTGCTTCCCTGTTGATGCAGGGGTTATGGGTGGAAAACCAAGGAATACCCAGGATGACAGGAAATTTGGGTGACGTAATCAGCTGAAAACTGATGGTCTCATGATGGTTAGCTTCAAACTGCAGTACCAAGGGGACTGTTTCATGGGTAACAGGTCCTGAAGTTAAGGGTGGACCATCGACCGTCTCCATATCGATAGGAACAGACTTATTTCTCGTTTGGATATTATTGCTGTGGGCAATTCTATGTCCATAAAGTTCCCCTCAGCCCCAGAGACCAGAATAGCAGAACAAGGAATTTCAATACTGTCAGAGATGAATTTAATAGGGATGATAAAATGAGATAGTACAGAATGGACTTTATTCTCTTCATGAATTAATGGGGAGATCAACTGGGTAATAGAGTTTATTTGCTCAGGCATGATCACATCAGTCATCGCAATTGTTCTTCTAACCTTGTTAGGACAGTTAACTGCATAATGCCCAGAGTCCCCACAATATAGACACAGGTTCTCTAAACATCTTCTATCTTTCTCCTGAGTAGAAATGGATCTCTTAATTGCATCAACCTGCATAGGTTCAGCGGTGTCAAAATCTGTAGAAACTCTTGGATCCTTCTGAACAAATTGACCAACAGAGAAATGCATGCCACCATTACTTCCAAACATTCCCAGTCTCTCCTTCCTCCTTTCAGTAAGTCTTTGATCAATTCGGATACATAGTTGGATGAAGGCCTCAAGATCATTAGGAGTCTCCACTCTGGCAAGCTCATCTTTTATCTGTTCAGAAAGCCCTTGGTGGAACTGACTTTTTTGCGCTGCTAGGTTCCAAGTGGTATCTGTGATCCAACGTCTCCACAGTATACTCAGCAACAGAAGGTTTACCCTGCCGTAAACTATGCAACTTTGCTTCAGCAGTAGCACAGCGGTTGGGATCATCAAAAACCTGATTCATCGCGGCCTCGTGGCACTGTCTTGTTCTATGTAAGGGGAAGCCCAGGCTAGAGCTTCCCCAGTCAGGAGGTTGATAACAAACATTACCTTCTGTTTTTCAGAATTGAATGCAGCGGGTCGCATTTGGAAATATATGCGACACAGGTTAAGAAAACCTCTGTAATGGCGGCGATCGCCATTAAACTTGGGTGGATGAGGCATATGTGCGTTCATCTCGGGTACGTAGGTCCAGCAATTGTTTTTGCAGAGCACGGATCGCTTCATGATGCCCTTTCACCACATTTTCCAGTCCGGCAAATTTTTCTTGGTAAGTAACACCAAACTTCTGCAACTCTGCAATTTGATACCTGAAAGGAGCCACAGCGTTTGCTATAGCGGCCTCCATGTTTTAGGCCAGGTAATTCTGTCACGATCAGGCATCCGGCTCGGAGACCAGTTGCTATAGCAGTTGCAGGACTACCACTGACCAGCAGGACAGGTACACAGGTAGTCACCCTGGCAGATGACACAGGCTCACCTGAGGTGCGGAGTCTAAGTACTAACCGGTGTTCACCAGAGCTCCTGATGGTGGAGATGTATTTAGCTGCGTGTTAGTACCAGGTCGCGGTCCTCAGGATTGCCCCACGAGGGTGTTAGCAAGCCGGCGTCCAGTAGCGGATGAGCAGATAAGGATCAAACAGGAGCGTGGTCAGTAAACAAGCCAAAGGGTCGGTAACGAGTAGTTGCAGGTTGGGATCAGGCAGTAGAGTAGTCGAGGAACAAGCCAAGGGTCGATAACGAATGGTAGCATAATACGGACAGCAGCAGGGAAGACAGGGCACTGGCTGAGAAAGCACAATAACCTGGCAAAGAGGAAGTTCGGAGACAAGGCTTATATAGGAAGTTCATAGGAGGAGCAAGGAGTTAAAGGTTCAACAGCAATCAAGACATGCAGGGTTGTCTAATGGATCAGGCAGAATATCCAACAGATCAGGCAGGGAGCTGTCCAGCATCCCAGATAGCTCAGTGAGAAGGATCAATGCCAGACATAGAAGAGGTCCCAGGTCCCGACAGATCCTGTTGCTAGCTTGATTACCATTTGCCTTATAGATTGATTTGTGTTTGTTTTTCTTTTTTTTTCTTTTTTTAACATTGGACCTTGAAGAAGGGGACACACCCCGAAAGCTTGTCCTGAAAAAAAGGGATTTTATTATAACTTACCGTAAAATCCTTTTCTCCGAGTTCACTGACAGACGCAGCTCTTCTTGACTTTGTGGGTTTTATGTTCGTCTTACCAGGAGTTTTTTTTTCTTTTTGTTTGTGTTTAGTTAGATATTCCGTTTACCATTAGTTCGATCGTTGTCCTAGACAGCCCTGGACCCTGGAGAAGATACAGACCGTAACTAGGAAGAGTGACTCGATAGACCCTACGACCTGTCGAGGGACGGACTAGACAACCTATAAGACGGACTAGGTAATCTGTTGGGACGTACAGAACTAACGACAACTTGGAAATTGAGGAACGAGGAGG